>JASDQU010012110.1:204798-215138 GCA_032191745.1 Picea mariana | reverse complement strand
CAACCCCAAACTGCGAAGTGCGAAGTACTGCAGAGTTGGGCCTGCGGTCATATCGCGCGGTTGTATTGGGACGAGACTTGTGCCTAGAACCTCTTTGTGCAGGTGGGGTTTCTGTTGAAGGCCCGTGGGTTATTTCTTGCAGGGGTTCCATCAGGGAACTGAGAGTCGCTTCGGCTCAAGGAGAACAGAAGATCCACAACCTGGAGGTCAGCCAGTCCCCTTGGGGTAGGGGGTCTGCGTCAGGTGGCATCAGAACCTACAATATTTTGTTTATGTAAGAGAAGGGAGACAAAAGGCAAGTTGTGATTTAAATTATGCAAGGAACAAATTTGAACAATGTTGCCCATAAGATGTCATGATAGACCAATGCTTGATCCAACTGTGGAAAGGGATATGAGAGAACTCTGTGCTCGATTAGATGCCATGGAGACAACACAAATATGGATAGTTGATGCTAGAGATGTCAGTGAAGCTGAAAGCGAGAATGAGGCCGAAAATGAAGAAGAAGTTGTGGTTGAAGACACTGCAAAAGAATGTCTATTCAGAGTTGTTGCAAGAATAGGTGCCAGAGAAAAGATGGACATCCCAATGTACGAAGGCAACTTAGACGTTGAGGAGCTGCTAGATTGGTTTAGAGCTCTGGATAAATACTTCGACTATGAGGATATCGAAGAGGATAAGAAATTCAAACATGTTGTCACTAGACTTAAAGGGCATGCAACACTGTGGTGGGATGAACTGCAGGCAGACAGGCATTGCAAAGGCAAGCAAAGAATCAAAAGATGGGATAGAATGGTTGCAAAGATGAAAGCCAATTTTATACCTAGGGATTACCAAATCAATCTGTTTCAAAGAATGCATAATTTGAGACAGAAGGGGATGACAGTGAAGGAATACACCGAGGAGTTCTACAGGATCAAACTTAGAGCAGGTCATCGAGAAAGTGATGATGAGAAGGTTGTCAGATACATGAATGGTCTGAGATATGACATTCAATATGAGATGAGCATGGTAACGATTAGAAATGTGGAAGATGCTTATCAGATTTCTCTAAAGGCTAAAGAGAAGTTGACCCGAAAGCAAGGACAAAGAGGCAGGGGTAGAAGCCATAATAGAGGAAAAGAAATTGCCCAAGACAGAGTGCAGAATTCAAAGGAAGAATAAAATAAACCTAATACTCACCCTAAAATAGGAGGAAGTTCACAGGGGAGACAATATGCCAACAGGAACACTTTTCTATAAGCAAGAGGAAGAGGAAGAGGCAAAGGAGGTGAGGTAAAATGTTTTTTCTACGGAAAAATCGGACATAAATATTTTGAATGCCCAGATAGAAAAAGAGATGGAGGAGGCGAAGCTCACATTTCCAAATCACAAGGGAGAAATGTTGAGGTAGAATATGCAGAAGGTGGAAGGTCACTAATGATGAGGAAACATCTCTTGAAGCCAGAGAAGGAGATAGAAAATCCAGTCTAGAGGAATAGTTTATTTAGGACTGCTTGCAAGACCAAGGACAGGGTATGCAAGGTAATAGTGGACAATGGAAGTATGGATAATCTAGTATCCACAGAGATGGTGGAGAAGATGGAATTGGAGACTGTTGCACATCCAAGCCCATACAATGTCTCGTGGTTACAAAAGGGACATCAGGTAACTATCACTAAACAATGTTTAGTTGAGTTCAAAATAGGGGGATATAAGGATGAAATTTTATGTGATGTTATTCCCATGGATGTCTGTCATATTTTGTTGGGGATACCTTGGAAATATGACAAGAATGTTATTCATGATGGGAGGAAAAACACTTACACCTTGGATAATAATGGTAGAATGCATATGTTCCTGCCAATTAAAGACAAGGAGGTAAAACTAGAGGTGAGAAATACTATACTTCTCATGAGTGGAAAGGAGCTTCTTAAGGAAGTCAATAAAGATGAGGAAATTCAGTTTGTTGTGGTCAGAAAACCTAGAGTTGTCTTGACCAGTACCAAGATAGATGATCTACCTGAGGAAATTCAAGAACTGCTAGAGAATTTCGTTGATATAGTGGTGGAAGAATTACCTTGTTCGTTGCCACCCATCAGGAGCATAAGTCATCACATTGACCTTATATCGAGAGTGATTTTACCAAACAAATCAGTGTACAGATTGACACCGCAGGAGAATGAAGAGGTCAAGAGACAAGTCCAGGATTTGATGGAAAAAGGGTTGGTTAGAGAAATCTTGAGTCCATGCGTTGTACCTACAGTGTTAATCCCAAAGAAAGATGGTGGTGGGAGAATGTGTACAGACTCGAGAGCTATAAACAAGATTATCATCAGGTATAGATTTCCTTTACCCAGGATGGATGACTTGATGGATTGCTTGAGTGGAGCAAGGTTTTTTTCAAAAATTGATTTGAAAATAAGATATCACCAGATTTGAATGAGGGAAGGTGATGAATGGAAGATAACATTAAAAACAAATGAAGGACTGTATGAATGGTTGGTCATGCCATTTGGTTTGACGAATGCACCCAGTACTTTTATGAGATTGATGAATGAAGTCTTGAAATATTTCATTGGGAATTATGTAATTGTGTATCTTGATGATATAATAATCTTCAGTAAGACTGAAGAGGAACATTTGAAGCATTTAACTACAATGATGAGGAGGTTACAGCAAGAGAAATTGTTGATTAATTTAAAGAAGTCACCTTTCATGAAGACATAACTCATTTACTTGGGTTTTGTAATCTCTTCGAATGAATTGAAGATGAATCCTGAGAAGGTAAGAGAAATCAAAGATTGGCCATCGCCAAGGAGTATCTTTGAAGTCAAAAGCTTCCATGGATTATCCATCTTTTATAGGAAGTTCATCAGGAATTTCAATGGGATATGTGCACCAATGATGGACACGGTAAAGAAAAGACACAAATATCTTCATTGGACAGAAGAAGTGGAGAAAAGTTTTAAGTTGTTGAAAGATAAGATAATTGAACAACTAGTTCTAGTTTTGCCAGACTTCAGCAAAACGTTTCAGGTAAGATGCAACACGAGTGGATTTGTGACTAGAGCGGTCTTAAGTCAAGACAACAGGTCGATTGCATACTTCAATGAGAAGCTAAACAAGACCAAGATGAAATATTCCACGTATGAAAAAGAGTTTTATGCAGGCATATAGGCATTGAAAAAGTGGAGGCATTACTTGGTTCCGAAGGACTTTGTGTTTTATAGCGATAACCATGCTTTAAAATTCATAACTTGACATGAAAAATTGAAACAGAAGCATGCAAAAAGGGTTGAATATATGCAGAAGTTTACTTTTGTTATAAATCATATTTCTAGAACTGCTAAAAAGGTTGGTGATGCATTAAGCAGGAAATGTTTGATTCTGCAGGAGTTCAGAGTAAAAACTTTAGGTTTTGACATTCTCAAGGAGATGTACAGAGATGATGCAGATTTTAAAGAAGCCTATGAAGCATGTGAGAATCAAGTTCTCAGAGACAAGAGCCAATGGACTGAATACTTGATTCAAGATGGACTGTTGTTCAAGGGAAACTAGTTGTGTATACTGAAATGATCTATGAGAGAGAACCTCTTGAAGGAAAAACATAGTGGGGGATTGGATGGACATTTCGGCCATGATAAGACTTTTGCACAACTGAATGGCTCATACTATTGGTCAGGGATGAGGACGGATGTCAAGAAATTCATGAACAGATGCAAAATTTGTCAGCATGCAAAGGTGAAAAGAAAGAATACAGGGTTGTATCAACCGTTGCCATTACCAGGGAGGCCGTGGGATGCGATAAGCATGGATTTTGTGATGGGACTGTCGAGGAAACAAAGGGTTTGTGATTCCATATTTGTGGTAGTCGATATATTTTCTAAAATGGCACATTTTATACCATGACAGAAAACCAATGATGCAACTCACGTTGCAAATCTGTTTTTCAAGGAAGTTGTTAGACCTCACAGCTTACCCAAAATTATTGTTTCAGATCGAGACACCAAATTTGTTGGTCATTTTTGGAGAACCCTATGGAATAGATTAGGGAGTAATCTATATTTTAGCTCAACGTATCATCCTTAGATATATGGATAGACTGAGGTAGTGAATAGGAGTTTGGGAAACTTATTGAGGAGTTTGGTAGATAAACACCACAGCCAGTGGGACCAGGTTCTGCCACAGGCGGAATTTGCTTACAATGATTCACCCAATAGATGTACAGGACAAATCCCATTTTAGATAGTGTATGGAATGCATCCAAGAGGAGTTTCAGAGTTGAAAGACTTAGAGAAGAATGAATTCTGGAGTGCTAGCGCTGAAGATTTTGCAGCAGGAATGCAGGAGATCCACAGTAAAATTAGAGAGTGGTTGCAAAACTCTAGCCAGGAATACAAGTGCAGAGAAGATCAACACAAAAGAGAACTTCAGTTTGAAGTGGCAGATTTGGTTTTAGCGCATATCATAAAGGAAAGGTTCCCAAGGGGAACATATAATAAGCTAAAAATGAAGAAGATTGGGCAGTGTAAGATTTTGAGAATGTTTGAGGCCAATGCTTATGAAATTGAATTACTAGATGGGGTAGGAATATCGCCCATATTCAATATAGAAGATATATATCCTTACAGAGCAGAGGGAACAGAGAGATTAGAGGATCAGAGGGAAGTCCAATGGGTTAAGCAGATGCCTATAGTTGAAAGGCCACAAATGGAAAAGATTATTGATCAGAGAGTTGGTAAAAAGACCAGGAGGAAAACATATTTTGAACACTTGGTGAAGTGGAAAGGACACCCAATTGAAGATGCTAGTTGGGAAAGCGAAGAAGATATCCAAATAAATGGACAGACGATACGGGATCTCATGAACATGAGTTCATGAATTTTTCAACCAAGGGAGTATGATGCAGGAGCATCGTAGGCAAGCCAACAAAGGAGGCACAGCGAAAGACAATTAGAACTGTACTAGCGCACATTTTGAGAAATTTTGGGTTTGAATGAAGGAAAATTAATGTGATAGTTAAAAGGATGTATTTGCATTTATGTTTTAATGTAATGTAGATATTGAACATTTCTCTCATCTGTCGGATAAGGAGGCATTTACTTGTATTAAATATGAAGTTGTTGTAGCTTTTAATTCTGATAAGATAGCTTAGAGAAGAGAGAGGGAAAAACTCAAGAAGAATCTCTCGTTTGGAACTTAAGTTTCATTATTGTAATTTGTTGTAAAATATTAGGAGAACAGAGAAGAATAAAGAATTAGATATTTTATGAAGAATAGCTTTCGCTATTGAACCATGTATAGAAGCCTTTGGATTAATATAAAGAATCTTTGATCCAAGTTCTGTGTGTTGTGCTAAATACTGTTTACATCCTTTGAATGGTATGTTACAGTTCTTTATATTTCTCTGTTATGAATTTGTTTCAATTCTATGTGTATGCTTGTGATTTCATGGTCAATATATGAAGTCTGTGAAAGTAGAAATATAAGTTTCAATTGTTTCTCTTCCTGATAATTCCTGCAAGGATTGCAGTGAAAGGTCCGCATAGAGTGCGTGACAAAATTCTGATTTTTATCTCATAAAGCTCGGGAGGGGTAACATTGGCTTATATCAACAGAGGTGTGGTTGATACAGAGCCGCGTGAGGAGTGCACAGGATAAGGGAGGAGTTGAAACTCTTTAATCCCACAGAGTGGTTGGATAATCTCTGTTGTGAGGAGCACACGAAGTTAACATCATGGATAATTGGAGGTTATCGTAGAGTCGTGCTAAGTGTGCATGCATGGATTCTTTGAATCCTAAAGCCAGTAAAGAAACCTAGCTCAGGAGGGTTAGAGGCTTCGAATAGCTCGAAGGGAGGCAAAGATTTAAGTCACTCGTGAAACTCTAAGTTCAAACGGGGTGACGTCTGGAAGAAATACAAGAGGTTCATCGAAGCTCGAGTGAATGGTGGAACACTCCCAAGGGAGAGTGCTGAAAGCACAAGAGTCATTAAATTTTGATAAGTTGTGAGGAGGTTAAGCGAAGGACCATCCGACGTAAAATCTTCACAGGGGATCTGAGTCGTTGATACAGTGGGATCAGGGTCATTCGTTGAGTTTCGGGAGTTTGGGATTCGTGGTATTGGGGAAATGAGGTTGGGTCTTGTCTTTCACCCGATACACGAAATCATGGTTAGATCTAAGCTGTTGATCAACATGCTCTATGAATCGTTGATCAGGACGTGAACAGTTTGAGAATTAGGCACCGAAGGAAAGGCGCACACATCATTTTCAAATCCCTGAAAAGGAGAACTTTGATAAGAAGCCAGAGCCGTCGGTTGGTGGTATATCTAGACCATTGGATCTGGGTCATCGAATTTTCGGGAGTCGGGGTTTTCAAAGGCAGAGGTGTTGAGTCGTTTCACCTTAACATCCCGGAACTGTGAAGTGCAAAGTACCATGAATTTGGGCCCGGTCATATCGCGCGGTTGTGTTGGGAAGGGACCCGTGCCTAGCACCTCTTTGTGTAGGCGGGGTTTCCATTGAAGGCCCATGGGTTATTTGTTGCAGGGGTTCCAACAGGGAACTGAGAGCCGCTAGTGCTAGAAAAGTATCAACATCTATATCTCATAGAAAAATGGATGATCATGGAAATGATAGGAAGTCAAGAAGCATGAGCAGGCTCCATCATTCTCCAAGGAATTACACTAGAAGAACTCATGCAAGTTCAGGGCCGAGAAGCATCCCAAGTGTGTCTCATGTTCGGAGGAAAAGAGGAAGGCCTGAGGAAGACATCTTGCAAGGTGAACTCGGGAAAATAAAGCCAAATACTTTTAATGGTGAGCACAAAAAAGGAGAAGATCCATAGGATTGGTTGTTGGAAATGAAGAAATATTTTCAGTTGCATGACTACCCATCCCGGGTAGAAGCTAGAATTTCCACCTACCACTTGCAAGGAAAGGAAACCATGTGGTGGGATAAACTTAAGCAATACAAGATCCTCGATGAGAAGAGAATCTAATGGAGGCAATTCAAAGGATATTTCCAAGAGAAATATTTGTCCGAGCATTACTATGAGAGAAATATGAAAGAGTTCTTTGAACTCAAGTTGGGAACCATGACAATGGAGGAATATGAGAAACAATTCTTTGAATTGTTGAAGTATGTTGACTTCATCAAGGATGAGAAGGTTAAAATCCAAATGTTTCTAAGTGGGTTACCCTCCTTTTATAGTCACAAGATTCAATATGACAACCCCAATACCTTGGAGGAAACCATAAGGAGAGAAAGGAACCTTTATGAGCAAAGCAAAGGAAGGACAATGTTCCAAAAGTCTTGGAATGACAGGATAAAAGAGAAAAAGGATCATAGAATGAAAGGTTTTAAGCCACCCTTTTTCATAAATAACTCCCAAGAAATTCAACAAGGAAAGGAAAATCAAAATGATCAAAATAATGCATATTCATTTGGGAAAATGCTAAGGTAGAAGCATGTTCAATGTTGGGGATGTGTGGGAAATTACTTATCTAAGGACTGCCCTCATAAAGGAGAAAGAATGAGGATTGTCCACAACATTTAGGAGGATGAAACAATGGGAGACATGGGAGGAAGTATGCTAAGGATTTATGAAGCCTTGGACAACAAGCAGGAAGAATATCAATCCCCCGTGATCGAAGTGGAAGGTAAGATTGATAACCATCCCATAGCAATTTTAATTGATTGCAGATCTAGCCTTAATTACATAAATGATAACATTGTTGAAAGATTTCACTTGCAAATAAGTAAGCATAATAAATCTTGGTTAGTTCGGTTAGCCACAGGGGCTAAGAGAAAGATCAATGAGTTGGTTAAATATTGTCAAATAGACATGAATGGACTCAACACAAAGGTACATATAAACATCATACCATTGGGTTCATATTTCTGTCTAATTGGCATGGATTGGTTGGAAAAGCATCATGTTTTCGTAGACTGTTACAACAATACAAACACATGTCTCAATGAGGAAGGGAATCAAGGCAAGAGTCAAGGCATTCCAAGAGCTATAATTGTTAGAGATATTTCAGCTATGCAATTGAAGAAGAGCTTCAGGAAGGTATGTCAGGTGTTTGTAGCCCATATGGAAGAGGTAGCCAAATATAAAGTGGCAAGCATTGTATTCCATCTAGTCTTTATGGATTTTGAAGATGTTTTTATGGAAATCCCAAGATTTCCACCAAAGAGAGACATTGATTTCTCTATCGATTTGGTGCCAGGAGCTGCCCCAGTGTCTAAGACACCATACATAATAGGTACACCAGAATTGAAGGAGTTGCAGATGCAACTTGAAGAGTTATTAAAAAAGGGGTATATACGCCCAAGTGTGTCACCTTGGGGAGCCTTGGTTATGTTTCTGAAGAAGAAGAATGTAATCTTAAGGTTGTGTATTGATTTCAAACAACTTAATAAGGTTACCATAAAGAATAAGTATCCTTTACCCATAATTGATGATTTGTTTGATCAACTAAAATGTGCAATAATTATTTCAAATATTGACTTGAGAGAAGGCTATCATCACATAAGGATAAGGAAAGAAGACATCAATAAGATAGCATTCATAAAAATATATGGTTGTTATGAATTGTAGTTCCATTTGGACTATCAAATTCCCCAACATTTTTTCTGTGTTTGATGAATGGAGTGTTCAGAGGAACATGAGAAACATTTAAGAATGGTGTTACAAGTTTTGAGAGAGCACAAATTATATGCTAAGCTAAGTAAGTACATATTTTATCAAAATAAGATTCACTACTTGGGGTATATAATATCAGCAGTAGGGATAGAAGTGGATCCTGAGAAGATAGAGGCCATTAGAGAATGGCTAGTGCCAAAGAATGTGATAGAGGTTGAATCATTCATGGGTTTTTCTAGTTATTACCAAAGATTCATAAAAGGCTTTTCAAAGATTTCAAGTCCAATCACTTCTTTGCAAAAGAAGGGTGTGAATTTAGAATTGACTTCCAAGCGTGAAGAGAGTTTTTAACAGTTGAAAAGAATATTGAAAAGTTCTCCAATATTGAATATTGCATATTGTTGTGAGGTAAATCCCCTTACGGACTAGCAAATAGGGTTATCTTATGCATGCAGATATGGCGAAAAGAAATTTACTTTCTACTTTCATCCCCAAACTTAAACCCCATTTCTTTTCACCAAATACACAGTTAGACCAACATACCTTGTTCCAGATGTTCGATGTCGATCCTTCCTCCCTCTTGATCGCTTGTTAGCAATCCTCCTTTCAAAGCTGACCTGTATGAAAAATAAGAAACAAACTATACATGCATTTTACCTACAAACTAATGGGTTATAGATTCAAACATATATTTACTGTACTATGAAGAACTCATAAAGTGGGACGGGAAAAGCATTTCTTTATTACTTTGAATGAATCAACTTACAAATGTTGAGACCGGCCACCGCTCCGTGAACCTGATCCTGGGCTCCTCTTCAAATGTCCTCCAACTTCTTTGCTTTGTATCTCTTCTGGCCCAAGGATGGCTAAAGGGTTGGGACAATGGGAATATGCAATTGGGCAGAGTTTCTTTGCTATTTTTTTTTTCTCTTCCAAATGGGACCCCTAACCCTTTTTTTATAGGCTAGAAAAAGCTAGGGATTTGGACAAACCCTCGACCATGCATGGTTGGGAGTTTCAGTTAACTCACCCAAAGCTGTGTGTTCTGTTGGCAACTTTCCTTTTTTCGTGCTTTTGTTAGTCCACGCGGGATGTTTTAGGTCAACTAGCGTGTACACGTGTGCAGTAATGGAGCAGGGCCTATGGGCCCTTATAAAAGAGGTTTTTTAAAGAGTTGTTCAGCAGTGTTAAGAACCAAACATCAATATAGCATAGAAAAACCTCAGGAAAAGTACTCAATGCCTTGAAAAAGAGACAATTTCAGATAATAAGCCTCTTCGAGGGGGCAACCTCCTTTTACCCCACTTAAATGTTTAAGTACAAGATGATTCAAAATGAAAATGTCTCCTTGGTATATATAAGAGACTAGGAGGTATAATTACAACTAATGGCCTAAATCTGACATAAATAAAATAACATTACTAATCTAATATGCCCCAATTAAGGGTTAATGAGCCAATATTAGGGCTTAACATGCCCCTCCCCTTGAGACAAGTGTTGTCCACAATGCTTGAGTACCTCTGGATGCTTCTGTATAAAAGACTCATCTTCCCAAGTGGAATCATCAGCCGATAGTTTCCTCCATTTAATGAGATACTCTGAAATGGATCTATTCCTCAGTTGGTGAATTCTTGTGTCAGTGATGGCCTTAGGCTCCAATATGATTTTTCCTTTCGTGTCAAGTTCTGGCAATATATTTTGAACTG
>JASDQU010012110.1:185557-204391 GCA_032191745.1 Picea mariana | reverse complement strand
ATAAAAACAAATTAAAATAAAGAAAATAAAATAAATATACAAAATCAAAATCGAATATTTACAAAAATATTGACAAAATAAAGAAAAATAAATAGAATGAAATGATACAATATAATTATAAAATGGAAACATTTAGAGGTATTTAGATAAGTCGAGGTCCCACCCCCCCTAGATTTCACTAGTTAGGGTTACTAGGATGTCAGCATGGAAACTACCGTGTCATGAGGGGTAACATGTGTCAGCTTGTGATTGCATGGGATTAGAGCAAACCATTGATTGGTTATGAGCGGGAGGATCTTAGCCATAGATTGCCTTAGGTTTCATTTAAGCAAAGCTAAGAGGGAGAGTGATGTCATGATGACATAGTCATCTAGCATGGGAACTAACATTCTTAGAAGATGTTATGTGGTGACAAATGATTGGTTGATGGGACAAGAGAGGTCCCCACTTGAGCGAGGAGTAAGTATGGAAGGAGAGTTGATGATGAGAGATCATCGATGAAAATGGAGTGCTTGACTACAAGGGATGTCGATGATGAGGGATCATCGACGACAATGGAGCACCTGAATACAAGGGATGTCAACAAAGAGGGATCACCGACGACGAGGGAGGACAGAAGAATTACCAACGATGAGGGATCACCAATGACGAGGGAGGACGTGTGTCAACACTTGGTTGGATAAATACCAATGTGTTGTGATGACATGTATATCCTCATCATTCCACATGTCAAACTGAGGATGGGTGTACGTGTCATACATATGACATGTCGTGACAGTGCCACGTGTCTGAGGATGTCAGCATGCCAGTTGAGCGAGGCTGGGGGTGGTTAATTTTCGGCTAACTTGAGTCGCCAAGGAGATAAGGAACATTGATCTATGGCTATCGAGAGCCATTGGATCTATCATAGGAGGGCATTGTCATCAGAGATGGAGTTAGGAGAGACCAAGTGCTAGGGAGAAGGAGGCGCCAATGATGATAAATCCCGACAACGTCGTTGTCATTGAATGCGATCAGAAGACTGGGAGAACATGAAGCACATAGATCCCGATGATGATGAAAGGAAGGATAGCTAACTGCTTGATTTATTTTCTTAATTATGGAATGTTATTTCCTATATATGAGTGTATTCCACTCATTGATTGAATCACAATGATCATCATTGATTAGCTCATTGGATTAGTGTGAATATATTTTCTCATTCTTCCATATTGAATCTTTCATCCTTTCTTGATAAGCTTTGTTTATACTTTCTTTAGCTAGGTCTCTTGTGCAGGTTTCGATGAAACATTGACAATTGTCATATGCAATTTATTTCATTTAGGGAAACAAAACAATCTTCTAGGAATCTATCAAAATGGGTTAGTGTAGATGCTCAGTCAAAACAAATTTTCAAAACCAATTACATGAAACATCTACAAACCCATAATCTTTCAAGATTACATGATATGAGCAATTCCTTTGAAATTTGAAAATAATTAATCTCCAACAGAAAACACATTTCAGATTTCTCACCAAAGTGCCATTTTCTCTTTGTTACAAAAGATAATCATTACTCACATAGATCCCAGTAATTCAATTTGATAGGGAAAAGAGGAAAAGTAGATAGTTATGGAGACTATCAAAAGAATCATTAAAATGATTCCAAACCTCTACTAGATCATAAATTAAAATGGGAATATATAAATGAGACAAAATACATTTTTGATCAGTTGTTAAGTTGTTGACAATCTTGATTTATTAATCCAAAAATGTCGCAAAGGAATCTGGGCATCCAAGTTTAGATTAACACTTCCCTATGTTGCCTTCATTTCAACAGAAAATATTTTGATTTGTTGGTCACGCAAGTTATTTCCCAACCTGTATTACAAAAGAGAATGGTGTGATTAKCTCTTATACAATTAGAGAATAAATCCTCCTCTTAAATGATTGACTTATTAATGMAAAATTTAAAACTAAAAAGAAAAGTAAAGAACAAAAATTAAAACTAATCCTAAGCAAAGCATGCTAAGCTAATGTAAAATTAAACTAAATGGGTTGTCATAAAACTCTGTGTAAAGGTCTGTGCAGTCATTGAGTATTCATGTTCTATTCACTTAGTTAATTTTCACTACCTTCTTCTTGAGAGATAAGCATTAGGTGCTTTCTCACATTATTCCCTTCAACAAGAGACTAAGTTCCATTGATTGGTGTGAGATGTGAATTCTTGTTCATAGTGTCTTGTTCCTAAAATCACAATTAAGCAAATTAAGCAAACAAGACCATAAAACCTCAATCCCATCCATCTTTTGAAAGTACCAATCCACCAACAAACATTAGTTATAAAAATCTGGTTGAAAACTTATTGCCATGGCTAAAATGAAAATAAATGTTGAAAACTAGAAATTAGAATCTTAGAAGTTGCCTTGACATATTCCATTGAGATACTTACAACTCCCAAGCATTTGAATGATTTCAACATTGAAATAAGAAGATAATACTCAAGCATGAAAAAAAATCAGATTACCCAAGAATGTAACTAGAATGAGTGGCTTGAAAGTAGCAAACCCAAAGGATAAAAAGATATTGTTGAAGAACATATCAGGTATAAAAATCCATTGAATTGATAGTGCTAAGATCGAGTCTTTGGTAAATCATTGGATTGGGGAATAAAAATATGGGTTCCCAAGCAATTTTATGAAAAGGATATAAACAAAATATTTAAATTACCATGTCATCCAGAATGTCAAAAACATGTTTCCAAGCAATGTGAAAGAATATCTCTTGATGTTTTATAAGAGAGGAATCTTGGGTGAATAAAGATATAACATAAAAGGAAGACTTGTACTTAAAATACCCATGAACGTAGCATAGGACAATGGAAGCCAATGCCTAAAATTAAAACTAAAGTGATGAAATAAAATAACTCAAAAGAAATGAAAAATCAACAAAGCCCATTATGCAAGAAAAAATTTATGGATAAAATTCATGTTGGTTGAAAGTGATCAAAGAAAAATTCAAATGGAAATAAACCATTTGGATAACTCCAAAACAATGATAAAATATTTGTCCAAGGAAATTACGAGGATTTGAAGTGGATTGATCTTAGATGGGATGAATTTAATCATCAATGTTTCCATTTATTGTGCATGAGATAGCAAGATCAACATTATAAAAAGCATCTTAATTAAGCCAAAATATTCCAAGTGAGATTCATATGAGTGTGGAACCATTGATGTTGATTCTTACCACAAGAGGGGTAGAATAGTAATCTAATTTAAGATATCCCACTTGTGAAATGACAAAATGATTCAAAGATATTTGGCATGGTGACCATGCATAAAAATAGTGATTTGAAAATTACCCAACACAAATATAAATTTGAGAATGAGATGAAGTAAATTTTCCCCATATCAAAACTAAATTGAAAAATCTAATCAAGGGAAAATTAGAGTGTAAAACTTCTATTTCTTTCCACCTCTTCTGAGAATTCATTTATTGATCATCCAACAACAATGAAAAAAGAATGAAAACAAAAAACTAAGTAAACTAGAAAGCAAAGCTAAACCGTGCAAAGGAAAGACACTATCCTATTCTACCCTACTACTATTCTACACTACAAAGGCTAAAAAATGAACTATGTAAATTCATAATACCAATGTATCCATCCTTGTAATCCCAAGCTTGCATACATATATTCAAGACAAACGATTATTGACAGAGCTTGGGATAAGAATCAACTAAAAGTAGGAAAAATTAACTCTTGATAAACTCTATCCACTATATTAAAAATCTCATTGTAATAATTCATGAGAAATATATCCAAGTAAGATCTCTCCAACCATGCTTCAATCATATCATAAAATATTGCACTCCTATCATATAATTGATGGAGATATTTCAATGGAAAGTAGCATACCGAATGAGGACCATGCATAAAATTTTTGTAAAGTGTGCTTGGCGAGAAAATCTTCGTGCTAATGAAGTTGTTTATCCCTGAAGACAAACCAAAAGAATTAAGGCTTGACATAAACATCTTTATAGGCTAAAGTTCCTCGTTATCTTGACAAGCCTCCCTGGACTCACACTTCAAGTAACCATCAACTTGAGAAAAATTAGTGGAAACAAATGATCTACATAGACTAGCATCCATCATGGTGTGAGAGGTAATTTCAAGACAATGGTGAGATCCACTAGTGTCAATAAAATCTAGTAAAGGGCTACTTGAACAATAAGATTCACTATTGATAAAAAAAAATAAGGACAAGAAAGAAGAAGACATGGTATGGTATACATATATTTTAGAATTCCCTTTATCCCATGAAAAAGGTTGATAAAACATAGTTGTGATTAGTTCATGGGAATAAGCCTTATCCTCTCTATCTTTGAGATGTACATCACCACCATCAAGTACTTCAAAAGAAGCTTTCTCCATTGATTTTATTTGAATCGTATCGTGGGTGGTTTCCTGTAAAGTTGAACCACTAAATAGATAAGGATACACATAATAATAAGTGGAAGAATTAAGAGAATTAAAAGCCTCTCTAGAACAAGAAAGTTTTTTAGAAAGTGACTCCCTGAATGGAGGTTCCTCCTTCTTAAGCACATTGGTGATTGTGTGTAAATTGGTGGGCTCTACACTAGGTGTGGTTTCATAATCAACACGTTCTTCCTCAAAATGGTCTTCATGATCCAAGCAAAAGGTGGACTGTTGTGATAAGAGTTTTAAGTCTCGTATGTTGATTTCTTCTCTTGATGTGAAAAGATTAGCATGGTCATTTTTCTCCTGCACAATATGAGAATATGAAATATCTTCCAGAGCACATTCATATTTAGAAAAGGGGAGAAAATCATAATAATCATCAGAACAAGAGGTTTCGATAAATTATCTATCATTAATAAGAAAACAATCTTGAACTATGTCACTTGAACTAGGAGGATTTGAAACATTAGGACAATCTAAATCATCATGACTTAATTCCTCTTTATTTGATGGTGACGAAGCTATCATGTTAAGTGAGTCTAGGTTTTGTTCATTAATAGAATGATCAACTTTCAATTTTTTCTCTATAGCTCCCTCCTCCTCTTAGGTAGCTACAAAAAAATCCGAACTTAAATTTACTACATAAGAGGTCTTTTTTTCATCACAAGGAAAGCAAGAGGGAAAGGAGTGGTGGGAGGACACATATGATTCTTCTAAAAAATAATTTTCTATTTGATCTATATCCCCCACAACAAAGAAATATCGGAACATATGAAGTCCAACTAAAGGATTAGAATTTACAATATTTTCATTTAAATCTAAATAAACATGTAAAGGAACATTAAAACATGATTTAGATTCTTGATCCACTAGCTCGTATGTTTCATTAGTAAAAGAAACTAAACAGGAACTCAATCAATGCTAGAAGTCCTCTCGTCCAAAGGAAACCTATAGCAAAGATGAGTAAATATGATAACAAATCTTCAACAGATTCATCCTCGTTCTTCTTAAGCTTTGATAACTCTGCACACAATTTTTCATAGTCATAATTCTTAAAAGAATGCAAAAATTCACGCATAAATTGTTCCCATGTGTGAATAGAGGCATCCGAAAAGTATTGCTCCATCTCTTAACCGGGCCTGCAAAAGTGATATTGAATAACCTGCAAATAATATTTCTATCAATAATATTGTGAGAACCACAAAATTTCTATAAATTAAAAGCATGTTCAGATGCAGAGATTTCACTCTCACCATCAAATCGTAGTTGTGAAGAGAAATGTAAAATATTTCTAAGAGTTTTGGGAGGTACAACACCAGAATAAAAACCTCCATAAAGGGATATGGGATGGAGCCATAAATAAATTATAATTTTTTTTTTTAACAAGAATGACTCAGCTTTTCATCTGGCCCTCCTTCTAGAGCCATTTTTGTTGATAGGTCCAAATGGCTTGTCTAGCATATGTGGGAAAACTCTCGATGGTAGGTCCCAATTAAACCCACTCTCGTTTGGTGTATCATTTCTCACAAGTTCATGGGACTTGTTTTCGCTAAGAATTAAAAGAAATAAAAGGATAAAGATAGCGGAATTCCCCCCAAAGAGTTCTAAATAATCCTAAGGCTAAACTAACTGAAAGGAAACTAATCTAAGCCTAAATAATACTAACTTATCCTGAGAGAAAAACTAAAAGAATGAGTACAATGAAAGATAACACCATCAGAACCAGAAATAGTTCATATATTTCAATGATAAATTAAAACAACAATGCTAAAGATGCATAAACAAATAGTTTCACAATACATCTATAACATCATTTCTGTACCCATGAGGGAACATGTGACAACATGAGTGAACAAAACATAGTGCAAAAATAATTCATACAACATAATCCTATCTACTCAAGTGAAAGATAAATGCATAAAGAATAGTCTCTACTACATCCATCAAAGCCACAAATTTCTGAAATTCCTCCTACTCTTTATTACTCAGAAGTAATAGTACCATCTTTTGTTACAAAGGGAAAAAGTCCCATCCTGTCCTATCCATTATTTTTTTATAATACAAGAGAGACTCTTGAGTTATCCTGCCTGATCATTTCGTTTTTCCCCCAATTTATTTTCTACATTTCAAAAAAAACATATGAGGGAGTCACAAATGGAATATGAACAGACTCATGAGTGATCATTTTCGCACTCAAGAAATTTGGAAATGATATTCATTTTAAAACAATCATTAACTCTATCCATTGACGTTATAATCTGTTTCTGTGAAATTTATGGGCATTTTTGGCTTTGGTCTGCCAAATTATATCATTTTTTCTTCTTCTCCTCTGTGTTAGATTTTTGTTGAGCTATTGTTGGCTCAATTGCATTGCTTGCGGCTCAAGATATGACGATTTGAAGTCAACATACCCGGTTTTTCATCTGAATTCGGGTTCCACTTGTATTTTGCATTTTTGGGCCATTTATTCTCTCAAAATTACAACTCTTTACATCCCATCCTATTATTCTCTCCTCTATATTTCCATCGAGCCCTCATGGGCCAGATTTCATTGCTCGTAGCTCCAAATATGGCTTCCTAAAGTTGGTATGGCCAATTTCCTCCCAAATTCGTGGGTGTATGTTTTCTACATTTTTTTCATCTTTTGTCACTTTCCTATCCTACATACCTATACCAATGCTTTCCTCTGTTTTATACCTTTCCAATGAGGTATCACAAGCCTCATTTCGACACTTGTAGCAAAAATTATGACCGTTTGAAAATTGTCGCTCAACAACCATTGATCAAGCCTGTGGGTGAATGTGGAACATTGATCTTCATCCTGAAAAAGACACCGCACATGCATGAGAGAGTTAAATGTTTAGTTCTTTAAAAGGTTCATCCCTTATGGATAGTGTGAATAGAACCTGGGAGGGCATGGGACCTGCGACTTGTAGTATGTTTTTTTTCTCATTTTCCCTCTTATAAAATCAAGAAAATAATGAAAAATGAAATATAACACAATGAAAAATAAAAAAATATTGTTTACATAGTTAAAAATGAAATTTACCCCTAATCAATCAAAAAACATATTTACAAAAATTATCCTACCCCCCACTAGATTCGAACATGTGACCTCCAATGATGAAACACACGTTTTTAACCATTAGGCCAATACATGTTTGTTGTTCATATTATTTGTGTAAAACTATACATCCATTAAAAACTAAAAATAAGATTAAATAAATAAATAAAAAACAAATAAACAAATAATATATATATATATATATATATAATACAAAACCCTCCCCCATGTTGTCGTCGAATTTTTTAGTGAGCTCCTATTCCCCTTTCTTTACACTATCACCGATCAAACTCCCTTTTCTTATCATCGATGCTAACACATGTTCCCAACTCACTTGACCAAGTTGACTTCGAAATGATATATAAACAAGATGCACCCATTTCTAGTATTAAATTAATATTAAATGGTGAAGGTAGGGTGTGTGGCTGGGTCATTGGGTTTTTGTGTTGGTAGGTAGTAGTGAATTCATCGACGAGATGTCGATGATCAACTCCCGACCATATGCCTTGGGTATATTATATAATCAAGATAACATTAAACTATCCCCCCTTTATATATAATAATAATAATAAAAATAAAAATAATAATCTATGTTTAAGGTCACGACCAAGCCAAACACCAAATTGGTGTATGAGACCCCCTTGTTTGTGGGACAATGGACCCCCTCTGCCCAACGATTTGACTGGTAAAGTCTATAGAGGTATACATACCCTACCCCTATCTGTATTTGTACTTGTGACCTTTTAGGAGGAAGAACATGTTCTTAACCATTAGGCCCACTCAGGCGATACATATATTATATTCGTTCTTCCCCAAACCTTATTCAAATAATTTTTTCAAGTAAAATAAAATATGTGTGGTCTGGGTATTATGGTTGGGATTTGTTTATAATAGGGAGGTAATGGATAATATAGATTATGTCTGGCTTTAACATTGTTATGACATATTTCCCTCACATATGTATATTTCTCACATACATTTTTCAATATATATGTTGATTAAATATGTTATAATATAATATAATTATAATACAAAATAATAATTATATATATTATATCATATTTATGTTTCAAAGGTTATGTGAGGGGAGTTTCGAATATAAGTTAAAATGTTTTTCAGAACTCCTTATAATATAGGAAATTCCTATTTTTTAGAAAATCCCTATATTATAGGGAGGCCTAGAAAATAGGGCCCGTGGAGAGGTGAGTAAAAGGAAAAATGGTAAAAAGATTAAAAATATGTACACATTAAGACATTTGAGTTAAAAAATAAAAAGGAAAAACTGAAATGAACAATGTGAAGATTTAAAATGAAAAATGAATAACACTATATCCTAGTTCTTACTGTGAATTATTTTTTTATTCATGTAAAAAGAAATTAAATAATTTACAAAAACAAAATAAAAAATTAATTAAAATACAATACAATAATATACATGGAACAAAAAAAAATATTTACAAAATAAAATAAAGAAAGAAAAAATAAATAAATATACAAAATCAAAATCAAATATTTACAGAAATATTAACAAAATAAAGAAAAATAAATAAAATAAAATGATACAATATAATTACAAAATGGGAAAATTTAGAGGTATTTAGATAAGTCGAGGTCCCACCCCCCCATATTCCACTGGTTAGGGTTACTAGAATGTCGACGTGGAAGCTAGAATTTCCTTAGGGGTAATGTGTGTCAGCTTGTGATTTCATGGGATTAGAGCTAGACATTGATTAGTTATGAGCGGGAGTGATCTCAGACATAGATTACCTTAGGTTTCATTTAAGAAAGGCTAAGAGGGAGAGTGATGTCATGATGAAGTAGTCGACTAGAATGGAAGATGAGGTGCTCAGAAGATGTTACATGGTGGAAAATGATTGGTCGATGGGAGAAGAGAGGGCCCCACTTGAGTGAGGAGTAAGGATGGAAGGAGTGCTAATGATGGTGTTGAGCCTAACTACAAGGGATGTCGATGATGAGGGAGGACGTGTGTCAACACCTGGTTGGATAAATTATGGTGTCTTATGATGATGTGTATATCCTAATTATTTCATTTATCAAACTAAGGATGACTGCACATTTCATGTGGGTGACAGGTCATGGAAGTGCCACATGTTTGAGGATGCTAGCATGTCAGTTGAGCGAGGCTGAAGGTGGTTAACTATTGGCTAACTCGAATCGCTGAGGAGATAGGGACCTTTGATATTTGGCTATAGAGAGTCATTGGATCTATCAAAGGAGGGCGTCATCATAGGAGATGGATTTAGGAGATATCAAGTGCTAGGGAGAAGGAGGCCCCGATGATGAGAAAGCTCGAGGACATCGTTGTCGGGGAATGTGATCAGAAAATCAGGAGGACATGAAGCTGGTAGATCTTGACGACAATGAGGATAGGTAATGGGTTCCAAATCAACACCATGTCGATGCCACGTAGTATGGCACAAGTGAGAGAGAACCACATGGATGCCACATGGCAATGAGGTGGAAAGGTGAGTGAAGACATAAGAAACTTTGGGAAGCCATAAATTTCAATCCGTAACTTGGATTTAAGTATGGTTATAGTCGTTGGAAATCTCTCAGTGGGAAGAATCCAACTATGAGGTTTGGTTCGAGGAAATAATAGAGGAAAATAAGGATAAAAACCAATAGGTCTTGGGCCTAGGTTTTGGGAGAGAGGGAATTCCAAAAGAAAAATCCAGTAGAGATCAATCTGAAGAGGCTTGGGGACAGGTCCGTAGAAAAGGTGGATCCAATAGCCTTGAAATATTATGACCTCACGGAAATAAGAAAAGGGGAAGCTTGGTAAGAATCAAAGTAAAGGTTCTAGAAAAAGATCAACATATTCCCCCACGGGCCTCTCAAGGATGGAGCGTTCATGCAAACAAAGTGGCTCTACAAACCTACTACTGCAAAACAAAAGAATGAGATCATCCATACAATAAAAATAAGACTAGCCAATACAAAAAAAAAATATATATTCCCTGCCTTTAAACAAACTTATAAGAGAGTGTTAGTTTTATTGAACAATAGCTCGGTGACTGTAGATGAGTGTATTAAGACTACATATGCTAATTTGAAATAGAAGAGTAGGATCTGTATGTGAGATCATATGTATGAAGTCATGAAACATAACATGTTATCAAGAGGATGAAGAATTTGAATTATTCAATCCACAAATAATCAACCACAACCTGATCCAAGACATGCAATAAAACATCAAGCCGTGCAACCACATAGGATCATCAAGCACTTCAAAATCAACAAAAGGTCTAAAGACAACGTGTCAAGTCCATCATACAAATGTCAACAAATATAACAGTTTAATAAGAATCATGAAGACAGTTTAAATCATTAGATCGAGAGGAATAATCAACACCCATCAAAGACAATCATCCATCAAGATAAAACCCCCAACTCCCTCAAAGTAGGCAAAGGGATAATATTAGGCTCAATCAATAGAGGATTAGGCAATAGGATTGAAATTTTAGTAGGGGGTCCCTTTCCTTTCACTTTTCAAGAAAAAGTAAAGGGGGCTTGTTGCGGCCACAACACAACCAAAGAAGACAATCTCTTCTTCCCCTTCCATTCTTGGAGAATTATTCATGTTGTACAAGTTAGACATTCAATTTCTATAGATATTTCATAGCATGACCATAATATTTACATAGAGACAAAATTTTCTTATTATCACAATGGCATGCAGGATATAAGACATTGGGAAAGGACAAATGTCCAATCAGGATTTAATTATCAATTAGGACCTCCATATGGTGAAGTTGGAAGCTGCTCATAAATTTTTATCCTTTAGTATTGAAATGAAACCACATACATTCAAAATTTCATTGCATGATTTGAAAATAAAATTTCGACGTTGAGTGGAAGGAAAAACAAGCTTCCAATCCCAGCAAGATTTGACTTTTAAAGATTGACAAGAAATGTCAAATAGAATACATAAACAACCAGTACTTGTGAAGTAAACATTTTATTAACAAGAAAATCCAAGTTTCCAAAATTAGAAGTTATGAATGAACAACCTAATAAACCACTACACTAGCTACAAGAGCTAACTATCGTAAGCATACATACAAAGTAAGTCAGACCAAAATATATTCCCTCTAAGGATATTTGAAATGGTTCTATAAATACCATATCCTCCACTTCGGTCACCTATTGTTTTCTTACAATATGAAGATGTAAAGCTGGTGAAGTTTCCACCTCAAGCTCAAATTTACCTAGAGAATTTGGTGAAGATCCTTGTGACAAAATGAATTATGAGCAAGAAATACGATGAACTGCAAGTCTATCCCACTAGACTTCCTAAGTGGAGATTTGATTTATGAGGACCAAGAGAGAGAGCCACCTAGTTGGGTGGCATAAGTAAGCCTTGAGGAGGAGAGATATTTACTAACAGATATGCACAATGTACATAGGATTTAAAAAGTATTGATCACTCCTCATAATCAATGTTACTACTCATCATTTAAAATACCCACCCCTTCGCTTGTCCTATTTCAAAAATGAATCTACATTAAGGAAAGAAGAGAATACAAAAGGCAGGGTAGTGCATCTGCTAAAAGTCTGAAGTCCACATCATGGGAAATTATTGCCACAACAATATATTTCCATTTCAATTTATTATTTTTGTCCTAATATATGAATTATCACCAACCTTGTTAGACTCATCACTTGGATAATTACACCACAATTTATATTTGAGAGGCACAACATGTAAAGGGACTTGAAGTTAATATCCTTATTCTCATTTCATTTCTCAAAATCTCGAGGTCTCAAGAGAGTCATAAAAGTCATCTTATAACAATTCAAGAAAGGAGAAGCTTTCACTTATGTCCCTTGTACTTTTAGATGTTATAATCAAAGGTTTTGATAAATCCTCTACAACTGGATTATAGAAGAATTTGAAGATAATAGAAGCATTCGGGACATTAGTAATTGGCAATTTGAACAACTTAACCATCCCCAAATCTTGGCACAATATTTTAAAATGAAATTTTGTGAATTACATACCTTTAAAAAGCATGGAATTCCATGGGTATGGAGTGAAGTCTATCCTTTTCAAAAAGGTAAAAAAAAATATATTCTAGGAGTTAAAAGTAGGGAAAGAAGGCGATCCACCAAGCTTCATTTAAGTTGATTTTATAGCCTTAACTTGGGGAATAAAAATGATTTCCATATGGTTCATCTTCCATACTTGATAGTTGAAAGCAACATGTGTACCTATCATGTGAAATATGGTATCCTTCATGCAATTTTCTCTATAGTGGAATGCAAATACTAAACTTAAAATATATTACTCTGGTTCAAGATTTTTAGCCTAATTATAACAAAAAAAATAGGATTGCAAACTAACCCTTCTCATTATACTTGAAAATTAAAACAATGTTTCAAAATAATAACCTAACGATTTTGAAATTAAGAGAATTGTAGGCACAAAACTACCTTAAATTGAGTACATTAATTTGCAAAAAAAATTAAACAAATGAATATGGAAAAGATCCCACAACCATATTCAATCTCATCAACCCTTCCTCATAGACTAGCATAAAATAAATAAATGAGAAAAACACCCCTAACCATATTCATTAATATGCATGCACAATAACACCTTAGATTTATGTAGAAGAGTATTGATCAACTCCTCATAATTAATGTCATTAATCATTGATTAAAACAACCACCTCTTTCCTTATCCAATTTTAAAAATGCATCTTTACTAAGGCCAGAAGAGATTAGCAAAAAACAGAGCATCTACTAAAAGTCTAGAACTCCACACTATGGAAATTATTGCCACACCAATATGTTTCCATTTCTATTGATTATTACTTTCCTTTTATATGAATTCTCACCAACCTCATCATAAAGGTAACTTGAGTAATTACATCACATAATTGTTATACCAGAAGCATAATATAATATGTTAAATTAGTATATTACAAATTACTCAACTTTTATCATGTGTATACTCTTGTCAAACTTGCTTGTTTGCTAATCCAAGTTTGCAAAATACCAGACTGTGTATGCTGATGCCAATACCAGATAAACCTTGGGTTGACATCACTCTGATTTGTGTAATGGTTCTATTATTGTCATAGTAGACACTTCCAAAACTGGTCCATTTTATTCCCTCTAAAAAGACTAAATATGCCAGCAAGGCAGTGGAATTATTTTCCAAGAAAGTTGTATGACTGCGGAGTGTGCCCAAAACTATTACGAGTGACAGGGATACTGGGTTCCTTGATCATTTATTGACATCATTTGGTTTGTACAGTTAAATTGGAGTAAAAATGAATGTTTATAAACTAATTACTTCATTCTATATATATATATATAGATATATATATTCTTCATCTCTAAAAGGACAAATTTCTCTCACTAAACTTCACTCCCCAAAACAAAACATTATATTCTTTTATTAAACCTAATTTTTCCCCTTCTTTTATTTGACTTTTTAATTTTAGGAAATCTTGTATCTAGTAACTCAAATTTTTTAATATGAAAAATGCATTGTGGGCTATAAAAGCAATAGATACCTCATGGCCACTTGCAAGGAGATGCAAGATATAGTAGATAAGTTGGTTTCTCTCCACCTTTTATAATTAGGTAGTATTATTTTTAATGGAGATGCAAGCTATAGTAGATAAGTTGGTTTCTCTCCACCTTTTATAATTAGGTAGTATTTCTTTTAACTAGAAGCTTGATTATGGTGCTTCTAACTTTGTAACAATGTACTTCAAGTTGTTACTATGACTATTGGACCTTTTTTTTGGTTTTTTGTTTTTGGATATATTGTCACTTGATTGTGGTTGTTTTTTTATGTATCAGAAATTACAATTGTTCAATGAGACTTTGGTTGTCCCAGAGTTGGATACAAATTCTTTTTGGGCAGACCTATGTGTGTGATTATCTCATCTATATTAGTAAATTTTTAGTATTCTTTATAAGTGTCTTTTAGTATTGGGAATTATATGGCATTAACAAACCAAGGGGGCCAACCAACTCTAGTGAAACTATCAACTTCAATTACACAACCTCTTCTAGTGGTGTAATCAGTTATGCCAGCTATCTCAATCACACCATGGACTCCACTTCCACAACCTATTTAATTGAGCCAAGGAATGTGATTGTAACAATAGTTTTAGCTGTACCATAGGGCCCATGTAGGCCAATATCATTGGTTTCTTAGCAAGCTCATGTTTCATTGATAGCACAGTTGCAGTATTAATTGCACTTTTCACACAAGTAGCAGGGATTAAATGACCAAGAACGGCACCAATTGCTATAAGGGTGATGCACCTGCTCCAAGGCACAATCATTACTAGTTTAAAAAATTAATGTGGTGGTGAAGGCATTCATAGATTTTGGTATGACATCTACAAAAAATTAAACATCTTTGTTAGTGTAGACAGCAATGGGAGTGGATAGACAATATTTGAGGATTCCTATATTTTGATTTTCTAAAGTATATACCTCCACAAAATCATCAGTTGATCTTGGAAGGGATGTTGTGGTTGCAAAAGTTCCAAGTGTGGGAACATTCACACCATGTAGACTCCTCATGGTTCAAAACAAGCTAAATCTCTTGTAGCTTCTTGTATCAAATAGCTCAAATAACTTAGAGTAATAATTAACTTTATGTTTCTTTCGAGGACAAAGAACTCCTAAGATTTTAGATAAGATAAATGCATTTTCATGGTTTTCTAGATTTGGTAATAGTTGTTGACTTACTCTATGAGCAAAAATTAGTTGAATTACTCTACGAGTAAACATTAAAAACTTGAAGACATCGTTTGGTTTGTATGTTTAAATATGAGTGAAAATGAATGTATACAAACTAATTACTTCATTGTTTCTTGAAAATACAAATTTATATAACTATTCTTCACCCCTAAAAGGAAAATTTTCTTTTACTATTCTTCACTCCCCTAAACAAAACATTCTCTTCTTTCAATAAACCTAATTTTTTCCCTCCTTTGGTTTGAAATTTTAATTTTAAAAACCCTATATCTAGTAACTCAAATTTTTGAATATAAAAAATGCATTGTCGGCTATAAAAGAAATATATACCTAATGGTCACTTGCAATAGAGATGCAAGTTGTAGTAAATAAGTTGGTTTCTATCCACCTTTTATAATCAGACAATGTTCCTTTTAACTAGAAGATTGATTATGATGCTTCTAACTTTGTAACAATGTAGTTCAAGTTGTTATTGTGCCCCTGCACTTTCTTTTGGAGTTATTTTTTGGATACATTATCACTTGATTGGGGTTTTTTTCTTATGTATCATAATTACGATTGATCAATGAGACTCCAATTTTCCCAGAATTGGATAAGGATTCTTTTTGGGCAGACCCCATGTGTTTGATTACCTCATCTCTATTAGCAGGTTTTTAGTATGTTTTATAATTGTCCTTTAGTATTGGGAATATATTATATGGAATTAACAAACCAAGGGGCGCAACTAGCTCCAGTGAAACTATCAAATTCAATTAAGAAACATCTTCGAGTGGTGTTGTAACATCCCCATTATAATCCCCAATTTGATTAATTCTTATGTAGATATAATATGTGGCTACGGCCAAGTGCTGTAATATGCAAATTGTATTTCAATGTTTTAATAATAAATGTGATGCTAGCTGCTAAGGGAACATGGACAAGAGATGGGGGCTAATTTAATCCACAAGAGAGGGGAGTGTCTAGGATAATGGCCAAGAGGGGTCCAAGGGGGGAATTACCCATGTTTATGGATTTAACTCGTTTTCCTAAATCTGCTATCGTATATGAACCTTCCCATTTTTTATTGAGTGTTTCCAAAGCTAATCATTGAATACATGTAAGAGGGTGGGTGTGAGTGGTCACATCCCGAAGTGATTGGGCACATGGTGGTTGAGTACAATTAGTTTGGGGAAGAGTGTGAGTCAAGAAAGACAAGCAAAAGAGAGGAATTTTGTATGGGTTGAGAGGGAAGTAAAAATAGTTTGATAAGTTTGGGTAGTTAGTCAAGTTTGGACATGGAAAGAGAGTTGGGAGTGGGTGCAGCCATAAGAGGGAAAAGTCTGGAGCGTAATTGGAGCTAATTGGATCTGGATAACTGAAGAGCTCGGTTGTCAGGACAGAAGAGTGAACTCCTATGTGATTTTCACTAGCACAACAAGTGTTGTTGTTGGTTTGTTGATAGTTTTCGTAGCAACAGTTTCCCTCGAGTTACCAGCTAAGATATTCCTAGCTACCTATTCCAGAGAGACACTGATAAATGAATGACACATTCCTTGGGTTATCCATGATAAACAGATGGTAGATACATTGGGTTAACGATGATAAATAGATGGTTCATCCCTTGGGTTTTCCCTGATAAACATATGGTACATCCATTGGGTTATCCTTGATAAATGAATGATGCATTCCTTGGGTTGGGGTAGGTCAAGAGGAAGAGAGTTGGTGGAAAAGTTGGGATAATTGTAGGAGAATATCAGTTGGGTTGAGAGATTTATGAGTTGTGAGTGGACTGTGAGAGACCACCCTCTTTTGTGGATTTCTAGCCTCAACTCAAGGGTGACTGGCTATTGAGATTTGGAACAGTCAGTCTACAGTTGGGTGGAACGTCCATCCCAAGCAGCTGGATGCATGACTCTTGTTTAAGATGAGTGTTTTATCTTGTACTGAGTTATTTACATGTGTTATTGTTGTGCATGAGCTATGTGTGAATGAGAATGAATTATTTGATGATGTAATGAATGGTATAGTTGTATCTCATTTTGATTATTAGCATGCTTCAGATGCATAAGTTTTATGATTATTACCATAGCTAAATCTATTATAAATTATAGTTGTAGGCTATGGAAAAACGGATAACAACAAAATAACGTCTTTAGTTATCAAAAGTTTCATGTTATGTGTATTCCGCACGTATTGTTACCTAGATGGAGGCTAGGTATGTTACTAAAATGGTATCAGAGCTGATAAAGAGAAAGTTTTAGCATGATGTGACCCAACTTTGGTGACTGGGTACGTTACAAAGTGGTATCAGAGCCCAACATTTTAACATTGAGCCCGCATGGGCCATTTAGAAAAGCGCAGAAGTGAAATTACAGAGTTGGAAAGTGATGCAGGAGCATCGTAGGCAAGCCAACAAAGGAGGCACAGCAGAAGACAACTAGAACTGTACTAGCGCATGTTTTGAGAAATTTTGAGTTTGAATGAAGGAACATTAATGTGATAGTTAAAAGGACATATTTGCATTTATGTTTTAAGATTGTAACGTAGATCTTGAGCATTGCTCTCATCTGTCGGATAAGGAGGCATTTACTTGTATTAAATATGAAGTTGTTGTAGTTTTTAATTCTGATACGATAGCTTAGAGAAGAGAGAGGGAAAAACTCAAGAAGACTCTCTCGTTTGGAACTTAAGTTTCATTATTGTAATTTGTTGTAAAATATTAGGAGAGAAGAGAAGAATAGAGAATTAGAGATTTTATGAAGAATAGATGTCACTATTGAACCATGTATAGAAGCCTTTGGATTAATATAAAGAAGATTTGATCCAAGTTCTGTGTGTTGTGTTGAATACTATTTACATCCTTTGAATGGTATGTTACAATTGTTTATATTTCTTTGTTATACATTTTTTTCAATGCTATGTGTATGCTTGTGATTTTATGGTGACTATATGAAGTCTGTAAAAGTAGAAATATAAGTTTCAATTATTTCTCTTCCTGAGAATTCCTGCAAGGATTGCAGTGAAAGGTCTGCATAGAGTTTGTGACAAAATTCTGAGTTTTATCTCAGAAAGCTTAGGAGGGGTAACATTGGCTTATATCAACAGAGGTGTGGATGAGACATAGAGCCATGTGAGGAGTGCACAGGATAAGGGAGGAGTTGAAACTCTTTAATCCCACAGAGTGGTTGGAGAATCTTTGTTGCGAGGAGTGCACAGAGTTAACATCGTGGATAACTAGAGGTTATCGCAAAGTCGTGCTAAGTGTGCATGCAAGGATTATTTGAATTCGAAAGCCAGTAAAGAAACCTAAGCTCAAGAGGGTTAGAGCCTTTGAATAGCTTGAAGGAAGGCAGAGATTTAAGTCGCTCGTGAAACTCTAAGTTCAGAAGGGGTGACGTCTGGAAGAATTACCAGAGGTTCATCAAAGCTCGAGTGAATGGTGGAACACTCCCAAGGGAGAGTGCTGAAAGCACGAGAGTCATCAGATTGTGATAATTTGTGAGGAGTTTAAGTGAAGGACCATTTGGCATAAAATCCTCACAGGGGATTTAAGCCATTGATCCAGTGGGATCAGGGTCGT
>JASDQU010012110.1:173333-185507 GCA_032191745.1 Picea mariana | reverse complement strand
TTTCCCCTTCTTTTATTTGACTTTTTAATTTTAGGAAATCTTGTATCTAGTAACTCAAATTTTTTAATATGAAAAATGCATTGTGGGCTATAAAAGCAATAGATACCTCATGGCCACTTGCAAGGAGATGCAAGATATAGTAGATAAGTTGGTTTCTCTCCACCTTTTATAATTACGTAGTATTATTTTTAATGGAGATGCAAACTATAGTAGATAAGTTGGTTTCTCTCCACCTTTTATAATTAGGTAGTATTTCTTTTAACTAGAAGCTTGATTATGGTGCTTTTAACTTTGTAACAATGTACTTCAAGTTGTTACTATGACTATTGGACTTTCTTTTGGTTTTTTGTTTTCGGATATATTGTCACTTGATTGTGGTTGTTCTTTTTATGTATCAGAAATTACAATTGTTCAATGAGACTTTGGTTGTCCCAAAGTTGGATACAGATTCTTTTTGGGCACACCTATGTGTGTGATTATCTCATCTATATTAGTAAATTTTTAGTATTCTTTATAAGTGTTTTTTAGTATTGGGAATTATATGGCATTAACAAACCAAGGGGGCCAACCAACTCTACAGAAACTATCAACTTCAATTACACAACCTCTTCTAGTGGTGTAATCATTTATGCCAGCTATCTCAATCACACCATGGAATCCACTTCCACAACCTATTTAATTGAGCCAAGGAATGTGATTGTAATAATAGTTTTAGTTGTACCATAGGGCCCATGTAGGCCAATATCATTGGTTTCTCAGTGAGCTCATGTTTCATTGATAGCACAGTTGCAGTATTAATTGCACTTTTCACACAAGTAGTAGGGATTAAATGACCAAGAATGGCACCAATTGCTATAAGGGTGATGCACCTGCTCCAAGGCACAATCATTACTAGTTCAAAAACTTAATGTGGTGGTGAAGGCATTCATAGATTTTGGTATGACATCTACAAAAAATGAAACATCTTTGTTAGTGTAGACAGCAATGGGAGTGGATAGACAATATTTGAGGATTCCTATATTTTGATTTTCTAAAGTATATACCTCCACAAAATCATCAGTTGATCTTGGAAGGGATGTTGTGATTGCAAAAGTTTCAAGTGTGAGAACATTCACACCATGTAGACTCCTCATGGTTCAAAACAAGCTAAATCTCTTGTAGCTTCTTGTATCAAATAACTCAAATAACTTAGAGTAATAATTAACTTTATGTTTCTTTCGAGGACAAAGAACTCCTAAGATTTTAGATAAGATAAATGAATTTTAATGGTTTTCTAGATTTGGTAATAGTTGTTGACTTACTCTATGAGTAAAAATTAGTTGAATTACTCTACGAGTAAACATTAAAAACTTGAAAACATCATTTGGTTTGTATGTTTAAATATGAGTAAAACTGAATGTATACAAACTAATTACTTCATTGTTTCTTGAAAATACAAATTTATATAACTATTCTTCACCCCTAAAAGGAAAAATTTCTTTTACTATTCTTCACTCCCCCAAACAGAACATTCTCTTCTTTCAATAAACCTAATTTTTTCCCTCCTTTGGTTTGAAATTTTAATTTTAAGAAACCCTATATCTCGTAACTCAAATTTTTGAATATAAAAAATGCATTGTCGGCTATAAAAGAAATATATACCTAATGGTCACTTGCAATAGAGATGCAAGTTGTAGTAAATAAGTTGGTTTCTATCCACCTTTTATAATCAGACAATGTTCCTTTTAACTAGAAGATTTATTATGATGCTTCTAACTTTGTAACAATGCAGTTCAAGTTGTTACTGTACCCCTGTACTTTCTTTTGGAGTTATTTTTTGGATACATTATCACTTGATTGGGGTTGTTTTCTTATGTATCAGAATTACAATTGATCAATGAGACTCCAATTTTCCTAGAATTGGATAAGGATTCTTTTTGGGAAGACCCCATGTGTTTGATTACCTCATCTCTATTAGCAGGTTTTTAGTATGTTTTATAATTATCTTTTAGTATTGGGAATATATTATATGGAATTAACAAACCAAGGGGCACAACCAGCTCCAGTGAAACTATCAACTTCAATTAAGAAACCTCTTCGAGTGGTGTTGTAACATCCCCATTATAATCCCCAATTTGATTAATTCTTATGTAGATATAATATGTGGCTACGGCCAAGCGATGTAATATGCAAATTGTATTTCAATGTTTTAATAATAAATGTGATGCCAGCTGCTAAGGGGACATGGACAAGAGATGGGGGCTAATTTAATCCACAAGAGAGGGGAGTGTCTAGGATAATTTCCAAGAGGGGTCCAAGGGGGGAATTACCCATGTTTATGGATTTAACCCGTTTTCCTAAATCCGCTATCATATATGAACCTTCCCATTTTTTATTGAGTGTTTCCAAAGATAATCATTGAATACATGTAAGAGGGTGGGTGTGAGTGGTCACATCCCGGAGTGATTGGGCACATGGTGGTTGAGTACAATTAGCTTGGGGAAGAGTGTGAGTCAAGAAAGACAAGCAAAAGAGAGGAATTGTGTATGGGTTGAGAGGGAAGTAAAAATAGTTCGATAAGTTTGGGTAGTTAGTCAAGTTTGGACATGGAAAGAGAGTTGGGAGTGGGTGCAGCCATAAGAGGGAAAAGTCTGGAGTGTAATTGGAGCTAATTGGAGTTGGATAACTGAAGAGCTCGATTGTCAGGACAGAAGAGTGAACTCCTACGTGATTTTCACTAGAACAACAAGTGTTGTTGTTGGTTTGTTGATAGTTTTCGTAGCAATAGTTTCCCTTGAGTTTCCAGCTAAGAGATTCCTAGCTACCTATTCCAAAGAGACACTGATAAATGAATGACACATTCCTTGGGTTATCCCTAATAAACGGATGGTACATACCTTGGGTTAATCCTGATAAACAGATGGTTCATCCCTTGGGTTTTCCCTGATAAACATATGGTACATCCATTGGGTTATCCCTGATAAATGAATGATGCATTCCTTGGGTTGGGGTTGGTCAAGAGGAAGAGAGTTGGTGGAAAAGTTGGGATAATTGTAGGAGAATATCAGTTGGGTTGAGAGATTTATGAGTTGTGAGTGGATTGTGAGAGACCACCCTCTTTTGTGATTTCTAGCCTCAACTCAAGGGTGACTGGCTATTGAGATTTAGAACAGTCAGTCTACGGTTGGGTGGAATGTCCATCCCAAGCAGGTAGATGCATGACTCTTGTTTAAGATGAGTGTTTTATCTTGTACTGAGTTATTTACATGTGTTATTGTTGTGCATGAGCTATGTGTGAATGAGAATGAATTATTTGATGATGTAATGAATGGTTTAGTTGTATCTCATTTTGATTATTAGCATGCTTCAGATGCATAAGTTTTATGATTATTACCGTAGCTAAATTTATTATAAATTATAGTTGTAGGCTATGGGAAAACGAATAACAGCAAAATAACATCTTTAGCTAGCAAAAGTTTCATGTTATGTGTATTACGCACGTATTGTTACCTAGCTGGAGGCTAGGTATGTTACTAAAATGGTATCAGAGCTGATAAAAAAAAAGTTTTACCGTGATGTGACCCAACTTTGATGGCTGGGTACGTCACAAAGTGGTATATGAGCCCAACATTTCAACACTGAGCCCGCACTGGCCATTTAGCAAAGTGCAGAAGTGAAATTACAGAGTTGGAAAGTGATGCAGGAGCATCGTAGGCAAGCCAACAAAGGAGGCGCAACAGAAGACAACTAGAACTGTACTAGTGCATGTTTTGAGAAATTTTGAGTTTGAATGAAGGAACATTAATGTGATAGTTAAAAGGACATATTTGCATTTATGTTTTAAGATTGTAAAGAAAATCTTGAGCATTTCTCTCATCTGTCGGATAAGGAGGCATTTACTTGTATTAAATATGAAGTTGTTGTAGCTTTTAATTCTGATACGATAGCTTAGAGAAGAGAGAGGGAAAAACTCAAGAATACTCTCTCGTTTGGAACTTAATTTTCATTATTGTAATTTGCTGTAAAAGATTAGGAGAGAAGAGAAGAATAGAGAATTAGATATTTTATGAAGAATAGATGTCGCTATTGAACCATGTATAGAAGCCTTTGGATTAATATAAAGAATATTTTATCCAAGTTCCGTGTGTTGTGCTGAATATTATTTACATCCTTTGAATGGTATGTTACAGTTGTTTATATTTCTCTGTTATACATTTGTTTCAATGTTGTGTATGCTTGTGATTTTATGGTGACTATATGAAGTCTGTAAAAGTAGAAATATAAGTTTCAATTATTTCTCTTCCTGAGAATTCCTGCAAGGATTGCAATGAAAGGTCCGCATAGAGTTCGTGACAAAATTCTGAGTTTTATCTCAGAAAGCTTAGGAGGGGTAACGTTGGCTTATATCAGCAGAGGTGTGGATGAGACATAGAGCCATGCTAGGAGTGCACAGGATAAGGGAGGATTTGAAACTCTTTAATCCCACAGAGTGGTTGGAGAATCTCTGTTGCGAGGAGAGCACAGAGTTAACATCGTGGATAACTAGAGGTTATCGCAGAGTCGTGCTAAGTGTGCATGAAAGGATTCTTTGAATTTGAAAGCCAGTAAAGAAACCTAAGCTCAAGAGGGTTAGATCCTTCGAATAGATTGAAGGAAGGCAGAGATTTAAGTCGCTTGTGAAACTCTAAGTTCAGAAGGGGTGACATCTAGAAGAATTACCAGAGGTTCATCAAAGCTCGAGTGAACGGTGGAACACTCCCAAGGGAGAGTGTTGAAAGCACGAGAGTCATTATATTGTGATAAGTTGTGAGGAGTTTAAGCGAAGGACCATTCGGCATAAAATCCTCACAGGGGATCTGAGTCGTTGATCCAGTGGGATCAGGGTCGTCCGTTGAGTTTCGGGAGTTTGGGATTCATGGTATTAGGGAAAAAAGGTCGGGCCTTGTCTTTCACAACCCTGATATGCAAAATCAGGGTTATATATGAGTCGTTGATCAATGCGCTCCGTGAACCATTGATCAGGACGTGAACGGTTCGATAATTAGGCACCGGAGGAAATGCGCACACATCATTTTCAAATCCCTGAAAAGGAGAATGTCGATAAGCAGCCAAAGGCGTCGGTTGGTGGCAAATCTAGACCATTTTATCTGGGTCACCGTATTTTTGGGAGTCAGGGTTTTGAAAGGTGGAGGTGTTGAGTCATTTCACCTTAACAACCCCAAACTTCGAAGTGTGAAGTACTGCAGAGTTGGGCCCGCGGTCATATCGCGCGGTTGTATTGGGAAGGGACTTGTGCCTAGAACCTCTTTGTGCAGGAGAGGTTTCTGTTGAAGGCTCATGGGTTATTTGTTGCAGGGGTTCCATCAGGAAACTGAGAGTTGCTTCAGCTCAAGGAGAATAGAAGATCCACGACCGGGAGGTCAGCCAGGCCCCTTGGGGTAGGGGGTCTGCATTAGGTGGCATCAGAACCTACAATATTTTGTTTCTATAAGAGAAGGGAGACAGAAGGAAAGTTGTGATTTAAATTCTTCAAGAAACAAATTTGAACAATGTCGCCCATAAGACATCATGATAGACCAATGCCCAATCCAGCTGTGGAAAGGGAGATGAGAGAAATCTGTGCTTGATTAGATGCCATGGAGACAACACAAATATGGGCAATTGATGCTGAAGATGTCAGTGAAGCTGAAAGCGAGAATGAGGCCGAAAATGAAGAAGAAGTTGTGGTTGAAGACACTGCAGAAGAACGTCTATTCAGAGTTGTTGCAAGAATAGGTGCCAGAGCAAAGATGGACATCCCAATGTACGAAGGCAACTTAGACATTGAGGAGCTGCTAGATTGGTTTAGAGCTCTAGATAAATACTTCAACTATGAGGATATCAAAGAGGATAAGAAAGTCAAACATGTTGTCACTAGACTTAAAGGGCATGCAGCACTGTGGTGGGATGAACTGCAGGCAGATAGGCATTGCAAAGGAAAGCAAAGAATCAAAAGCTGGGATAGAATGGTTGCAAAGATGAAAGCCAATTTTATACCCAGGGATTACCAAATTAATCTATTTCGAAGAATGCATAATTTGAGACAGAAGGGGATGATAGTGAAGGAATACACCGAGGAGTTCTATAGGATAAAACTTAGAGAAGGTCATCAAGAAAGTGATGATGAGAAGGTTCCCAGATACATGAATGGTCTGATATATGACATTCAATGTGAGATTAGCATGGTGATGATTAGAAATGTGGAAGATGCTTATCAGATTTCTCTGAAGGATGAAGAGAAGTTGACCTGAAAGCAAGGACAAAGAGGCTGGGGTAGAAGCAAGAACAGAGGAAAAGCAATTTCCCAGGACAGAGTACAGAAGTCGAAGGAAGAATAAAATAAACCTCATACTCACCCTAAAATAGGAGGAAGTTCATAGGGGAGACAATATGCCAACAGGAACACTTTTCTGCGAGCAAGAGGAAGAGGAAGAGGCAAAGGAGGTGAGGTAAAATGTTTTGTCCGCGGAAAAATAGGACATAAATATTTTGAATGCCCAGATAGAAAAAGAGATGGAGGAGGCGAAGCTCACATTTCCAAAGCACAAGGGAGAAATGTTGAGGCAGAATATGCAGAAGGTGGAAGGTCACTAATGATGAGGAAAAATATCTTGAAGCCAGAGAAGGAGATAGAAAATCCAGTCCAGAGGAATAGTTTATTTAGGACTGCTTACAAGACCAAGGACAGGGTATGCAAGGTAATAGTGGACAATGGAAGTACGGATAATCTAGTATCCATGGAGATGGTGGAGAAGATGGAATTGGATACTGTTGCACATCCAAGCCCATACAAAGTCTCATGGTTACAAAAGGGACATCAGGTAACTGTCACTAAACAATGTTTAATTGAGTCCAAAATAGGGGGATATAAGGATGAAATTTTATGTGATGTTATTCCCATGGATGTCTGTCATCTTTTGTTGGGGATTCCTTGGCAATATGAAAAGAATGTTATTCATGATGGGAGGAAAAACACTTACACCTTGGAGAAGAATGGTAGAACGCATATGTTGCTGCCAATTAAAGACAAGGAGGTAAAACTAGAGGTGAGAAATACTATACTTCTCATGAGTGGAAAGGAGCTTCTTAAGGAAGTCAATAAAGATGAGGAAATGCAGTTTGTTGTGGTCAAAAAACCTAGAGTTGTCTTGACTAGTACCAAGATAGATGATCTACCTGAGGAAATTCAATAACTGCTAGACAATTTCACTGATATAGAGGTGGAAGAATTACCTTGTTCGTTGCCACCCATCAGGAGCATAAGTCATCACATTGACCTTATATCGAGAGCGAGTTTACCAAAAAAATTAGTGTATAGATTGACACCGCAGGAGAATGAAGAGGTCAAGAGACAAGTCCAATATTTGATGAACAAAGGGTTGGTTAGAGAAATCTTGAGTCTATGTGTTGTACCTACAGTGTTAATCCCAAATAAAGATGGTGGCTGGAGAATGTGTACAGACTCGAGAGCTATAAACAAGATTACCATCAGGTATAGATTTCCTTTACCCAGGATGGATGACTTGATGGATTTCTTGAGTGGAGCAAGGTTTTTTTCAAAAATTGATTTGAAAATAAGATATCACCAGATTCGAATGAGGGAAGGTGATGAATGGAAGACACATTAAAAACAAATGAAGGACTGTATGAATGGTTGGTCATGCCATTTGGTTTGACGAATGCACCCAGTACTTTTATGAGATTGATGAATGAAGTCTTGAAAGATTTCATTGGGAAGTATGTAATTGTGTATCTTGATGATATACTGATCTTCAGTAAGATTGAAGAGGAACATTTGAAGCATTTAGTTGCAGTGATGAGGAGGTTACAGCAAGAGAAATTGCTGATTAATTTAAAGAAGTCGTCTTTCATGAAGACATAATTCATTTACTTGGGTTTTGTAATCTCTTCGAATGAATTGAAGATGGATCCTGAGAAGGTAAGATAAATCAAAGATTGGCCATCGCCAAGGAGTATCTTTGAAGTCATAAGCTTCCATGGATTAGCCATCTTTCATAGGAAGTTCATCAGGAATTTCAATGGGATATGTGCACCAATGATGGACATGGTCAAGAAAAGACACAAATATCTTCATTGGACAGAAGAAGCGGAGAAAAGTTTTAAGTTGTTGAAAGATAAGATAATTGAACAACCAGTTCTGGTTTTTCCAGACTTCAGCAAAACGTTTCAGGTAAGATGCGACGTGAGTGGATTTGCGATTGGAGCAGTCTTAAGTCAAGACAACAGGCCGATTGCATACTTCAGTGAGAAGATGAACGAGACCAATATGAAATATTCCACGTATGAAAAAGAGTTTTATGCAGTCATACAGGCATTAAAAAAGTGGAGGCATTACTTGGTTCCGAAGGAGTTTGTGTTTTATAGAGATAACCATGCTTTACAATTCATAACTCGATAGGAAAAATTGAACCAGAAGCATGCAAAAAGGGTTGACTATATGTAGAAGTTTACTTTTGTTATAAATCATATTTCTGGAACTGCTAACAAGGTTGGTGATGCATTAAGCAGGAAATGTTTGATTCTGCAGGAGTTTAGAGTAAAAACTTTAGGTTTTGACAATATCAAGGAGATGTACAGAGATGATGCAGATTTTAAAGAAGCCTATGAAGCATGTGAGAATCCAGTTCTCAGAGACAAGAACCAATGGACTGAATACTTGATTTAGGATGGACTGTTGTTCAGGGGAAACTACTTGTGTATACTGAAACGATCTATGAGAGAGAACCTATTGAAGGAAAAACATAGTGGGGTATTGGATGGACATTTCAACCATGATAAGAATTTTTCACAACTGAATGGCTCATACTATTGGCCAGGGATGAGGACGGATGTCAAGAAATTCATGAACAGATGCAGAATTTGTCAGCATGCAAAGGGGAAAAGACAGAATACAGGGTTGTATCAACCGTTACCATTACCAGGGAGGTCATGGGATGCGATAAGCATGGATTTTGTGATGGGACTGTCGAGGAAAAAAAGGGTTTATGATTCCATATTTGTGGTAGTCGATATATTTTCTAAAATGGCACATTTTATACCATGAAAGAAAACCAATGATGCAACTCACATTGCAAATCTGTTTTTCAAGGAAGTTGTTAGACCTCACGCCTTACCCAATATTATTGTTTCAGATCGAGACACCAAATTTGTTGGTCGTTTCTGGAGAACCCTATGGAATAAATTGGGGAGTAATCTATATTTTAGCTCAACGTATCATCCTCAGATACATGGATAGACTGAGGTAGTGAATAGGAGTTTGGTAAACTTATTGAGGAGTTTGGTAGCTAAACACCACAGCCAGTGGGACCAGGTTTTTCCACAGGTGGAATTTGCTTACAACAATTCACCCAATAGATGTACAGGAAAAATCCCATTTCAGATAGTGTATGGAATGCATCCAAGAGGAGTTTCAGAGTTGAAAGACTTAGAGAAGAATGAATTATGGAGTGCTAGCGCTGAAGATTTTGCAGCAGGAATGCAGGAGATCCACAGTAAAATTAGAGAGCGGTTGCATAACTCTAGCCAAGAATACAAGTGCAAATAAGATCAACACAGAAGAGAAATTCAGTTTGAAGTGGCAGATTTGGTTTTAGCGCATCTCATAAAGGAAAGGTTCCCAAGGGGAACATACAATAAGCTAAAACTAAAGAAGATTGGGCCGTGTAATATTTTGAGAAAGTTTGAGGCCAATGCTTATGAAATTGAATTACTAGATGGGGTAGGAATACCGCCCATATTCAATATAGAAGATATATATCCTTACAGAGCAGAGGGAACAGAGAGATCAGAGGATCAGAGGGAAGTCCAATGGATTAAGCAGATGCCTGTAGTTGAAAGGCCACAAATGGAAAAGATTATTGATCAGAGAGTTGGTAAAAAGACCAGGAGGAAAACATATTTTGAACACTTGGTGAAGTGGAAAGGACACCCGATTGAAGATGCCAGTTGGGAAAGTGAAGCAGATATCCAAAGAAATGGACAGACGATAATGGATCTCATGAACAGGAGTTCATGAATTTTTCAGCCAAGAGAGTATGCTGCAGGAGCATCATAGGCAAGCCAACAAAGGAGGTGCAGCGGAAGACAATTAGAACTGTACTAGTGCACATTTTGAGAAATTTTGAGTTTGAATGAAGGAAAATTAATGTGATAGTTAAAAGGATGTATTTGCATTTATGTTTTAAGATTGTAATGTAGATATTGAACATTTCTCTCATATGTCGGAGAAGGAGGCATTTACTTGTATTAAATATGAAGTTGTTGTAGCTTTTAATTATGATAAGATAGCTTAGAGAAGAGAGAGGGAAAAACTCAAGAAGAATCTCTCATTTGGAACTTAAGTTTCATTATTGTAATTTGTTGTAAAATATTAGGAGAGAAGAGAAGAATAGAGAATTAGAGATTTTATGAAGAATAGATTTCACTATTGAACCATGTATAGAAGCCTTTGGATTAATATAAAGAAGCTTTGATCCAAGTTTTGTGTGTTGTGTTGAATACTGTTTACATCCTTTGAATGGTATGTTACAGTTGTTTATATTTCTCTGTTATAAATTTGTTTCAATGTTATGTGTATGCTTGTGATTTCATGGTGAATATATGAAGTCTGTGAAAGTAGAAATATAAGTTTCAATTGTTTCTCTTCCCGAGAATTCCTGCAAGGATTGTAGTGAAAGGTCTGCATAGAGTGCATGACAAAATTCTGATTTTTATCTCAAAAATCTCGGGAGGGGTAACATTGGCTTATATCAGCAGAGGTGTGGCTGATACAGAGCTGTGCGAGGAGTGCACAGGCTAAGGGAGGAGTTGAAACTCTTTAATCCCACAGAGTGGTTGGATAATCTCTGTTGTGAGGAGTGCACAGAGTTAACATCATGGATAAATGGAGGTTATCGCAGATTCATGCTAAGTGTGCATGCATGGATTCTTTAAATCCTAAAGCCAGTAAAGAAACCTAAGCTCAGGAGGGTTAGAGGCTTCAAATAGCTCAAAGGGAGGCAGAGATTTAAGTCGCTCGTGAGACTCTAAGTTCAGACAGGGTGACTTCTGGAAGAAATACAAGAGGTTCATCGAAGCTTGAGTGAATAGTGGAACACTCCCAAGAGAGAGTGTTGAAAGCACAAGAGTCGTTAAATTTTGATAAGTTGTGAGGAGGTTAAGCGAAGGACCATCCAGCGTAAAATCCTCATAGGGGATTTGAGTCGTTGATCCAGTGGGATCAGGGTCGTTCGTTGATTTTCAAGAGTTTGGGATTCGTGGTATTGGGGAAATGAGGTTGGGTCTTGTCTTTCACCCAATACGCGAAATCAAGGTTAGATCTAAGATGTTGATCAATGTGCTCTGTGAACCATTGATCAAGACGTGAACGGTTCGAGAATTAGGTGCCGGAGGAAAGGTGCACACATCATTTTCAAATCCCCGAAAAGGAGAATGTTGATAAGAAGTCAGAGCCGTCAGTTGGTGGCAGATCTAGGCCGTTGGATTTGGGTCATCGGATTTTTGGGAGTCGGGGTTTTGAAAGGCAGAGGTGTTGATTTGTTTCACCTTAACATCTCGGAACTGTGAAGTGTAAAGTACCACGAACTTAGGCCCATAGTCATATCACACAGTTGTATTGGGAAGGGACCCATGCCTAGAACCTCTTTGTTTAGGTTAGGTTTTTGTTGAAGGTATGTGGGTTATTTGTTGCAGGGGTTCCAACAGGAAACTGAGAGCCGCTTCGGCTCAAGGAGAACAGGAGATCCACGACTGGGAGGTCAGTCGGACCCCTTGGGGTAGGGGGTTTGCGTCAGAAATCGAACTGTCTGATAAAGGGAGAGTTCATTTTTGAATTGTTTGACAAAATGTTTATGGTGTTTCGTGGTGAAATTGGATGAAATTGAGCAAAAGCCCCAAGTTCTTGCAGTTAAATAATGGCAATTTCGAAGTGAAAGAATCAAATTTGAAAATAAGTGAAGAAATTTTTATGTACAAGGCTTGATTTTGTTGTATTGATATTAGTCGCAGAGCTGTATTGACAACCCAAGAAGGAATTTCATTTTTGGGCGAATTTGAGCATTTTTGGAATTTTGGAAAACAGGTGAAATTGGAAAAACAATTTGGTATTTTTCCATACACTGATGTCAACATGATGTG
>JASDQU010012110.1:157034-173080 GCA_032191745.1 Picea mariana | reverse complement strand
GCAAAGGTAAAAATGGCTAATTTTTGGACTTATTATGAGCCCGTGCGTCTGCGAGTCTGTGAGTTTGCAAAGTTAAAAATGGCTAAGTGTTGGGAATTATTATGAGTCTGTGAGTCTGCAAGTCCGCAAAGTTAGGAAAACAACTAAGTGTTGGACTTATTCAGAGTCTATGAGTTCATGAGTCTATGAAGAAGTGGAAGAATGGTTAAGTGTTGAGAATTTTCGGACGGACATAAGAAAGGAAGAATTATTCTTTCATGAGTCCGCAAGTCCACGAGCCCGTGAGTTCGTGAGTCTGAATAGATGGAAAAATAATCTAAGTTTTGAGACTTTTTGGACGGACTTATGAAAGGAAGAATTATGCTTTCGTGAGTTTGTAATTCTGCAAGTCCATGAGTCAGTGAGTCTAAATAGATGGAAAAATAATCTAGTGTTGATACTTTTCAGAAGAACTTATGAAAGGGAGAATTATTCTTTCGCGAGTCCGCAAGTCTGCGATTCCATGAGTCTGAATAGATGGAAACATAATATAAGTGTTTAAATTTTTCGGGAAAAATCATGAAAGAAAGAATTTTGATACAGTATGGGAACACAATTGTACATAATTTCATGGATATTGTTAATTATTTTATCCTAACAAATTTGGTTGGCTACAAATCTTGCAGAATTAGAGGTATAGAAAAAAACTTAGTTATTATATGAGGACTAAACTCATGGAAGATGATCAAGGGTCTTACAGCCATGGGGAAGAGTTCAAAGGTCTCCATATCAGCATGGGGAATGTGAGACAGAGTCAAATGGAAGAAGAGATAGGAAAGATCATATCACTATGAGAAGTCTGCATAGGGAAGTGAAAAGCTACAGGGATGATAATGAAAAGATTATGAAGGCTCAAGAAGAGATACTTCAGATCTTTAACATGTTGCATAAGCAAGTTAACAAATATTCTGGAACCAAGAAAGCAACTAGTGCTAGAAAAGTATCAACATCTATATCTCATAGAAAAAGGGATGATCATGGAAATGATAGGAAGTCAAGAAGCATGAGCAGGCTCCATCATTCTCCAAGGAATTACACTAGAAGAACTCATGCTAGTTCAGGGCCGAGAAGCATCCCAAGTGTGTCTCATGTTTGGAGGAAAAGAGGAAGGCATGAGGAAGACATCTTGCAAGGTGAACTCGGGAAAATAAAGCCACATACTTTTAATGGTGAACACAAAAAAGGAGAAGATCCATAGGATTGGCTGTTGGAAATGAAGAAATATTTTCGGCTGCATGACTACCCATCCCGGGTAGAAGCTAGGATTTCCACCTACCACTTGCAAGGAAAGGAAACCATGTGGTGGGATAAACTTAAGCAATACAAGAGCCTCGATGAGAAGAGAATCTAATGGAGGCAATTCAAAGGATATTTCCAAGAGAAATATTTGTTCGAGCATTACTATGAGAGAAAGATGAAAGAGTTCTTTGAACTCAAGTTGGGAACCATGACAATGGAGGAATATGAGAAACAATTCTTTGAATTGTTGAAGTATGTTGACTTCATCAAGGATGAGAAGGTTAAAATCCAAAGGTTTCTAAGTGGGTTACCCTCCTATAGTCACAAGATTCAATATGACAACCCCAATACCTTGGAGGAAACCATAAGGAGAGAAAGGAACCTTTATGAGAAAAGCAAAGGAAGGACAGTGTTCCAAAAGTCTTGGAATGACAAGATGAAAGAGAAAAAGGATCATAGAATGAAAATTTTTAAGCCACCCTTTTTCATAATTAACTCCCAAGAAATTCAACAAGGAAAGGAAACTCAAAATGATCAAAAGAATGCATATTCATTTGCAAAAATGCTAAGGTAGAAGCATGTTCAATGTTGGGGATGTGTGGAAAATTACTTATCTAAGGACTGTCCTCATAAAGGAGAAAGAATGAGGATTGTCCACAACATTCAGAAGGATGAAACAATGGGAGACATGGGAGGAAGTATGCTAAGGATTTATGAAGCCTTGGACAACAAGGAGGAAGAATATCAATCCCCGGTGATCGAAGTGGAAGGTAAGATTGATAACCATCCCATATCAATTTTAATTGATTCTAGATCTAGCCTTAATTACATAAATGATAACATTGTTGAAAGATTTCAGTTGCAAATAAGTAAGCATAAGAAATCTTGGTTAGTTCGGTTATCCACAGGGGCTAAGAGAAAGATCAATGAGTTGGTTAAATATTGTCAAATAGACATGAATGGAATCAACACGAAGGTACATATAAACATCATACCATTGGGTTCATATGTCTGTCTAATTGGCATGGATTGGTTGGAAAAGCATCATGTTTTCCTACACTGTTACAACAAGACAAACACATGTATCAATGAGGGAGGGAATCAAGGAAAGATTCAAGGCATTCCAAGAGCTATAGTTGTTAGAGATATTTCAGCTATGCAGTTGAAGAAGAGCTTCAGGAAGGTATGTCAGGTGTTTGTAGCCCATATGGAAGAGGTAGCCAAATTTAAAGTGGTAAGCATTGTATTCCATCCTATATTTATGGATTTTGAAGATGTTTTTAGGGAAATCCCAGGATTTCCACCAAAGAGAGACATTGATTTCTCTATCGATTTGGTGCCAGGAGCTGCCCCAGTGTCTAAGACACCATACATAATGGGTACACCAGAATTGAAGGAGTTGCAAATGCAACTTGAAGAGTTGTTAAAAAAGGGGTATATATGCCCAAGTGTGTCACCTTGGGGAGCCTTGGTTCTGTTTCTAAAGAAGAGGAATGGAACCTTAAGGTTGTGTATTGATTTCAAACAACTTAATAAGGTTACCATAAAGAATAAGTATCCTTTACCCATAATTGATGATTTGTTTGATCAGCTAAAATGTGCAAGAATTCTTTCAAATATTGACTTGAGAGAAGGCTATCATCATGTAAGGATAAGGAAAGAAGACATCAATAACATAGCATTCAGAAAAATATATGGTCATTATGAATTGTAGTTCCATTTGGACTATCAAATTCCCCAACATTTTTTATGTGTTTGATGAATGGAGTGTTCAAGGAGTACCTGGACGAGTTTGTGATTTTGTTCTTAGATGATATACTCGTCTATTCCAAATCAGAAGAGGAACATGAGAAACATTTAAGAATGGTGTTACAAGTTTTGAGAGAGCACAAATTATATGCTAAGCTAAGTAAGTACATATTTTATCAAAAGAAGATTCACTACTTGGGGTATATAATATCAGCAGTAGGGATAGAAGTGGATCCTGAGAAGATAGAGGCCATTAGAGGATGGCTAGTGCCAAAGAATGTGACAGAGGTCGAATTATTCATGGGTCTTGCTAGTTATTACCGAAGATTCATAAAAGGTTTTTCAAAGATTTCAAGTCCAATCACTTCTTTGCAAAAGAAGGGTGTGAATTTAGAATTGACTTCCAAGTGTGAAGAGAGTTTTCAACAGTTGAAAAGAATATTGAAAAGTGCTCCAATATTTAATATTTCATATTGTTTTGAGGTAAATCCCCTTACGAACTAGCAAATAGGGTTATCTTATGCATGCAGATATGACCAAAATAAATTTACTTTCTACTTTCATCCCCAAACTTAAACCCCATTTCTTTTCAGCAAATACACGGTTAGACCAACATACCTTGTTCCAGATGTTCGATGTCGATCCTTCCTCCCTCTTGATCACTTGTTAGTAGTCCTCCTTTCAAAGATGACCTATATGCAAAATAAGAAACAAACTACACATGCATTTTACCTACAGACTAATGGGTTATAGATTCAAACATATATTTATTGTACTATGAAGAACTCATAAAGTGGGACGGGAAAAGAATGTCTTTATTACCTTGAATGAATCAACTTACAAATGTCGAGACTGGCCACCGCTCCATGAACCTAATCCTGGGCTCCTCTTCAAATGTCCTCCAACTTCTTTTCTTTGTATCTCTTCTGGCACAAGAATGGCTAAAGGGTTGGGACAATGGGAATATGCAATTGGGCAGAGTTTCTTTGCTATATTTTTTTTTCTCTTCCAAATGGGACCCCTAACCCTTATTTTATAAGATAGAATAAGCTATGGATTTGGACGAACCCTTGGCCATGCATGGCCAGGAGTTTCAGTTAACTCACCCAAAGCTGTGTGTTCCGTCAGCAACTTTACTTTTTTCGTTCTTTTGTCGGTCCACGCAGGTTGTTTTAGGTCAGCTAGCGTGTACACACGTGCAGTAATGGGGTAGGGCCCGTGGGCCCTTATAAAAGAGGTTTTTTAAAGAGTTGTTCAGCAGTGCTTTGGCAAAGAAGGGATCTGAAATGGCCTGATGCCAGGTAAGCATGTATGGTGCAATTTAGGGTTATAATAGATGCCCCCTAATGTATGAGGTCAGAAGAGCATCTGATGGCCGAAATACATTACCAATATTTACTGATGTGTCGAATGATTGAGCCCAAGGATCAGGAACCAAGAGGCATTGTCTGCAAAATAACAAATGTCTCACTGAGGTAGGCATACCCATGCTCGGGATAAAATAGAATCATGGCTACCAATCAAATACACTGTATATCCATGTCATATAACTATATAAAGAGTAGTCAAGAACAATACACAGTGGAGCTACATCTCGAAATAAAAAAGATATACATATAGAGTATCCATCTTCTAGAAGTTGATACGACATGATGGCTGGAGATGAGGTCTTCAGAGCTCGAGCAACGAATTCAAAATCTTTAAAACTCGGGTAGGAGTGTAATATGAGTGTACAAATGCACTACCCAGAGGTCTTCGATGACTCGTCGGTCATGGAATTGATGATCAGAATGAAGGCTTCATTGATTTCGAACAAAGACTTGATTGGACATTCAGGATGGTCGGGTATGAGGGCAAGAGACAAATTGCAGAGGGGCCAACTCAGGCTTGGTGATAAACTTCCCTTGGACAATAGCACGACAAATGATGAGACTCAGGAATCATGGCATTAACATAAGTTTATGAGGCAGGAGGCAATGCAAACTCTCCATATGTTTGGAAGAATAACCAAATGGGGGAGGACACAGTTCTATGTAGCGAGAACAACTTCCTAAGGTCATATTAAATCCCAGGGTTTGATGAACAAATGGATAGATGTGCTTTATCCAAGGGTGACTCATTATGCTACCAATAAAGAAAATACTTTTCCCTTCCTCTTTTTGGGGTATATTTGATTTTTTTTTGTCTTTTTTTTTAATATTTTTGGAAAAAGAATAAAATAATGTTACGTTACAAAGGAGGAACGAGTGTTGCAAACATACAAGTTCAAGGCACAGGGACAAGACTGATGTTCAGAGTGAGGACACTCGGGAAAAATCCTCCAGGGGCCAAAGCTGTCAAGACACAGAAGCAAACTGCTACAAGGCTGGCGTATAAGGTTTGCAAACGCGGTTAACAAAACACACAATGGTAACGTCCTTCGATTGGAGTTTAACAAGTCGAGAGAAGGTAAGCTCGGTGGTTTTTCATATTTAGCCAAGGATGATTTTAAGGGTGGAAATTTATTTTAAAATGTAGAAACCCTGGCGAATATTACTAATCCTTCATATGCCAACTATAAATGATTGACGATATTTTTGTAAAAATATTCAAATTTCTAAGGATTTTATATAGTTTTTATAAAATTTTGGCAATTTTTAAGGTAAAATAATTTTATCCTATAGAATTTGGGCAAATCATTTTTAAAATAGCGAATCTCGGTTTTGGAAAAACCATGGAAAATTATCCCATGAGAAAAATTTAGCCCCTAAATTTAGCGAGTCTGAAAAAACGTAAAAGGAGACTCCATTGGGGTACCTTTTTCGAAAGTAGTCTAGTCGGTTCGAAAAAGGGGTAAACTAGCACCAACAAGACGTCTATTCAAAACCATTTTAACGAGTGTGATAAAGACAAGATCACTCGACCATTTTTTCATTTTTAAGGAGTCTGAAAAAAGCTTAACTATGGACTCCGTCAGGAATGTTCTTCGGGACCAATTTAACGAGTGTGAAAGAATAAGGTCACTCAACGATCTTTTCAGTTTTAGGGATTCTGAAAAGAGATTAACTATGGACTCCGTGGGGGTTCCTTTTTCATAAGTTTAGTCCCTTAGGGCCGAAAAAGGGGTAAAATTATACCTAAGAGTACTCTTCTAAAGAACGGAAGTTCCATAGAGTATACCTTTGTTCGTGCAGTTGACTGTCCAGAAAAAAAAAGGGATAAACTACCGCCGAACAGACGTGAATTCAAATTTCAGTTTAACGAGCGTCAAAGGCCACAAGATCACTCAGCAATATTTTCATGTTTAGCGGGTCTGAAAAGGGCTTAAAAGAAGACCCATTGAAGTTACTTTTCTCAATTAATCCGAACGAGATCGAAAAGAATAAATGAAGTCTCGCCAAATGTTTCTTTCGGATCTCAAAGTGAGCTTGAAAAACAACAAATTTAGCTCATGATCGAGACTTTGTGGGTTAATGCCTGGCATTTCCTCGTAAGACTAGGCAAAAACGTTGTGGAATTCTTTAAAAAGATTTGTATAGAGTTGAATCTCTCCAGGGGAGAAGTCAGCTCCGACGAAAACATTCTCCACGACACTAGGGTTTCGGGAGATATTGATCAGTATGGTTTCAACAATGGTTGCCATATTACCCTTAGCATAAACTTCGTGGGTAGCTAAGATATTAATAGGACAAGACCGATCTCCCATCATAGTCACGGGGAACTCTCCTGCTTCGATTCGGCTTAACTCTGGGAGGAAGTATGAATTGTGATGAAGATCTTCCCAGAGTTTGTCCAGACTAGTCATTGCTTAAATTATTGCTTCATCAGAGGGCAAGACTAAGTCTAATGAATCGGTGTGAGCGAGAGAACCCTAAGCCCAAATAGGCTCTAGAAGTGGATCGAACTCTTGTACAAGAGTTGGATCAGTGTGGGATAAAGTTTGCTAGACTAAAGAGTACACTACTTCAGCTACAGACAAGGGCATGGACATGCCCGGGTGCCCTGTCCCATCCATCATGGCTGATGGGAAAGGAAGTATCCACGGATCATCAAAGTAAGTCATGCGGAATGACGAAACTTGAAAAATATCAACCTTATGGTGATTGTATATAAACTTGATATCGCCTTGAGGGGGAGGGTAATCGAAAGTACCCATCAAATATGGGCACAAACCAATCCCTACATTGACGACACCTGGCTGAGGATTATCAATCATCAGAACCGTGGATTCCCCCAATGCAGGGTCAGGTCTAGAGAAAGACAATTGATCGATGGTCACTATCCAGCCCTCATGTGGAAACAACAAGACCCAGAAAACTGTAGCAACCACAGCTTGCATGGCATAAGTCCAACTCTTTCCTAACAAGAGGTTATAGTCAAAGGGAGCATTGAATACCTCTACTTTGACACACACGGTCTTCCCTCCTAACTGCATGGGGAAAGAAGGAACGATACCATGTGGTCGGAACGAATGACCGTAGAAAGTGGTGAGGACAGTAGGTGATGGAGACAAAACGGGCTGGCCAATGGCCTTCCAACATGCCAACAACATAACACATGTCAAGGAACCCTCTTCAACCACCGTGCAGAAGATATTCTGAGTAAAAGTTTTCGTGGGATAAGCCACTACTATCTGAAATGCTACGTGGTAAGACATACGAGGTTTTAACTCAGTTGTATCCAGCATGATTGTACCCGGATTACAAGTCTTGGTAGATCCTAAAGTGGTTAACAAGGCTTTCCTCTGGGAAGGGCAGCTTTGGAGGACCTCCAAAGCGGAGATTGCACAAGGGGTTTGTGATAAATCTTCCACCACAGAGTAGTTTTGGGCAGCCCTTGCATTTGGGTTATGAGAAGTTTTTTGAATGCGCCTTTGGGAATGCATGTCATTGTTTATCCCAACCTCTTCTCAATCTGTAGAGGAAGAGATGGGAATTCAGCTTCTTTGCTTGGTTTACTATAGTCATGCACTCTAGTCGATATAAAAGCATCACCCCTCACCATATATACGTTCACAGATGCGGGGTTGTTCGCCGACGGAGGGGGTTCTTGGTTGCCCCCTTCCGTGGCTGCAAAGGCTTGGGTTATATTTTTTCCATGTTGAAATGGATTGGTCAACACAGCAGGTTGTTGCTGCATCACAAACTTTTGTGCTTCTGCAAGCCGAGGACATAGATGGGTCGGGTGGTCTTATGCGCATAAGTTGCATGGATACCTCACCTTCTGTTTCTCAGTGTTGGCCCCGCCAACATTATCGGTAGGTTTTTTATCCCCCTTACCCTTCTTTCGTTGTTTTTTCTTTCCTTCAGGTTGTTGGGTGGCCTTTGGGTTAGTCGATTGCACTGTGTGTACCCCAGACATTTTGGTAGGGGGAGTAGCCAAAGTAGTAGTTTGGTTGGCCGTTGTGTGTTGTATAGATAACTATTGCAACTGCTTCATCAATTTCATAGTGGGATTTGTTTGTGCTGAACCAACAATACCATTGGCATGTGGTCTAGCTCTCTGTCTAGTTTTATCAAGTATTGAGCGTGGCGCATCTGGAAAGATGTTGTATAATAAACCGGACTAAGAATAGATGAGCTCAAATTGTTGAGCTCTCATGATTGTTTCTTCTTCGAAGAATACTCTCGATGTCATGACATCTTTGGATAAATGCGGGACAAAAGACTTAAGGAACCACTCAAGCAAGAATGTTGGTGAGACTGACACCTTAATTAAACTCTTATGACATCTCCATTCTCGGATATGATCAGAGATATGGTCCGTTTTTGTCTATTTGAAATTGTCAAGTAGCTCTGTGCCAATGTCGTATCTCACAGGTAACTGGAAATGGTTTAGGAAAGCCATCACCATTTCACCGAAGGAATATTATCTTGAGTAATCGAGCTCAATGTACCATTTCACGGCACTCCCAATGAGAGTACATTGAAACAATCAAAACTGTATGGAGTCGTCCTTCAACGAGTTAGATGAGCACCAAATATGGAAGGTAGTCACATGATCTCCTGGATCTTCGTTAGGCTTGGATTCAAACTTTGGAATGTCCGAAGGCAACTTCGTCAGCATAGGAGGCCAATGTGGATCATGACAGATAGGGTCATTCAACAACCTTGTCAAATCTGGCAAGTGCAAAGTCGCCAGGAAGGGTAGTTTGGGTTGTTGGTGATAACCTGGGAAAAAGGGACCTGGAGTTTGACTAGCACCAGGTTGCCAGGAAAAGTTCGGCTGCTAGCCCGGATTCTGGCAGAAACCATGGCCCTGGCCAGCGTATGGATTTTGCGTATGTGGAGACATCATCAACTGATTTCCAAAATAGGACATAGATGGTTGGGCATGCATTACATTCGAAGGACTTTGGGAAGGGTTGCCCCATGTCGGTCCCGTGGGGATAGGCATAGTAGTTTGTCCGAGGTTCGATTGATTGTGGAAAGAATTACCCCATATTGACATTCTAGACGAGGTAACAGATCCCTGCCAAGAATTCCAAGGCCCTGATGCGGAAGAAGTTCCTAGGTTTTCCCCCTGTGCAGGAATAATACCCTGCGTAGGAATAGGTTGTCCAAAACTGGGATTGCCCCCAGTCGGGAAGGCGGCTGACGAGGAGGCGTTGTTACCCAATGTTCCGATCAAAGAAAATGGTGTCGAACCTACCAGCATATTATGCGAAGGTGGTCCTTGACTCCCCGCTCCAAATAAATTATGGTGTGTAGGTTTCCTGAAGGATTGTGGATGCGAGCCACCGAGTGAAGGAGACGAAGGAGGTATATGACCTCCCCCGTAAGAGAAAGCGTTAAAAGAAGTAGGAGTTCCCCCCATGTGACCTTGTAGAGGAGCATTAGAGCTCCCTACCCCCAGACCTAAAGTCTATAAAGTGGAGTAGGAAAGTACATGACTTGTACCTGAACTAGGCATCTCGTATGAGAAAGGAGGGCCTGTCGCACTTGGTGTGAAAGGGGTTGTGGCCACCACCAGAGACGGGATCGGACCACTGTGCGATGGCAGTCGAGACCATGGTGGCTTGGACCAGTGATGGTGGGTTAGGAGGTAGAGACGCTCCTGTGGTGACAACCATAGTGGGAATTGAAGAATTCCTGGAAGGAGTAACAACATTTGTTTCCATTGCTGCGTGCGACATTGTCTGGCACTCGTAAAGATGAATCGGTACGATGGTGGGTGCCGAAATATTAGTGGTGGAGGTTTCAATGAGACCAAATGCTTTCGCTCCAAGGTCTAAAACAGTGTATTCCTCTGGATGTTGGTCGGGCACAATTTCTTGCGACCCGGTCGCTTCAAAAGACCCTTGTTGGTCTAGCTTTCACCTTAGTGGTGGCGGGGGTGGCTCTAGTGTAACCGGTGGCAGGCCAAGAAGCCTTCGTGACTGGCGGAGCTCGTGATCCTCCACTATGTGAGAAAATCAAAGACACTCTAGGGTAGTCTAACCGTTCAAAAGTAACACACACTAAAAAAGTCCCTATAATATCAGACAAGCAAAACACTAAATTACTTGGAAGAACAGTTACAACAACCAACACTAGAGCAACTTACCGGTGCAAGTGAAACTCGAAAAAAAAATCCCCCTCTAGGTATACTCTGAAAAATCATGGCCCCATGTCTGTCCTAGGTACCGTGGTATACCCCCGCAGTCACCTATGTATGTCCCTAAAAAAGATAGGCAACTAGGTTTCCAGCACGCGAACAGTCACCAGGCGGGTACAGTCGAAAGTCGGGTAGACCACAATGAGCAGGGTATTGAACTCGAAAATTGTCAAGGGTATTGAAAGCAAGTGGTTTGGAAGACAACTGAGGACCTCGAATGGATTTGAGACCCACGAAGCCCTGTGGTAAATGCAATCGATGGAATCCCAAAATAAGCCCTCTATATGTGTTCTCCACTACGATTGGTCCAGCTTTGGAGGGGATATCTCTGCTACCTTTCCACACGCGACCTCATGTTTATCCCTTGTGTTAGAGGGGGTTCCTGGATAAATTTCATGAAACTGGACTTGGACACTCCCTAACTCAGACTCCAATGTTTGATTTTAATGGCCTTGAAGAGTTTCCTCTCCAACCTAATCCAAGGCCCTAATCCTGAACTACTTGGTTAACCCTACAAACAGAAAAGTCTAATAAATTTTAGATTTAGCGTTAATTTTATGGCTTATCTTATGTCAAAGGGTATGAAAGTGAAACTGATGATGTTTAAAATACAAAAGTAAAAAATGAACAGAAAGGTGGAAACAAAAATTTCACTTAACGCAAATTTTCAACAACTTTTCAATTTTTTTTTTTTTTCTAAGATCTTTCGAATCAGAAAACTTACAGAAGAATTTCACTCGACTAAGAGCTACTTATGATCTAAGTAAACTATCAAGAACTTAAGAAAACAAATATTTTTCCCTGGCTACTAATGCAAAATCACACTTTTCAACCAAACAAGAAAATGAAAGAGATTTTTTATTTATTTAAATGTTGATAAAGAAAAAAGGAAAAATACCAACAAGTAGAAAACCAAGAAAAACAATTCTTGCCTAATCGCAGAACGAAAAGAATCACTTCAAGAAATCACACACTAGCAACTTAAAAAATGACTCTCACACTTGTCTAAAAACTCTAAAGAAAAATTTTTAATGACAACTTTTAAATGAAAAAACCAAGCTAAGGCTAAGATCAACCCTAAGCTACTGACTGCTAAGATAGAGATTCAAAAACTTGAGAGGTATAACTCTCGCCAAGGGAAAGGATGTCTGCCTTACCCTCAACAAAAACTATCTTGCACAAGCACACTACTGACAAACCAACAACAAGTGTGTGCACACGAGCTGTGTAAAGCCAGAGGGCGTGTACACATGTGTTGGCCTTATACAGGCCGCGTGTATCTCTAAAACTCTGAGAAAAAAAATAAAAACAGACAATCCAAAGTAGGAAGAGACCATTGATATTGATAACCAGGATCTCCTGAAGGCTTAGACACTCTTTTTAACAGAAAAAGGAAAAAAATGAAAGGAAAAATTTTGTAAAACAAACCAATCTGAAATAAGACTGCAAACAACCAAGACTCAGACAGAGTTCCAGAAAACCCCTGAAATTGACTGATTGTAACAGGGAAGAGGATGACTACCTCAAAACTTTTCTAGAATCTACACTCTACTGCTACTTCTTCAGCTATCGTTCACATGCATCCTGTAAGAGAGTAGGGTGTAGTTACACGCGTACAGACTTTATTCAAGCCACATGTACCTCTGTGGGTCTTGAAAAAACACATTCAAGCAAATAACAGAGACAAATGGTATGGAAAACCAGACTCTCTGCTAGCTCAGACTTTACAGAAACTAAAAAACAGGCAAGAAAACCAGTCTTTTAAAACTACCCAAAAAATAAAATTCCAGGAACCCTAGAGACTTCCCCAGTATGGTCGCCAATTCTGTTGTGAGGGAAATCCCCTTACGGACTAGCAAATAGGGTTATCTTATGCATGAATATATGACCAAAAGAAATTTACTTTCTACTTTCATCCCCAAACTTAAACCCCATTTCTTTTCAGCAAATACATGGTTAGACCAACATACCTTGTTCTGGATGTTCGATGTCGATCCTTCCTCCCACTTGATCGCTTGCTAGCAGTCCTCCTTTCAAAGATGACCTGTATGCAAAATAATCAACAAACTACACATGCATTTTACCTACAGACTAATGGGTTATAGATTCAAACATATATTTATTGTACTATGAATAACTCATAAAGTGGGATGGGAAAATCATTTCTTTATTACTTTGAATGAATCAACTTACAAATGTCGCGACCGGACACTGCTCCGGGAACTTGATCCTAGGCTCCTCTTCAAATGTCCTCCAACTTCTTTTCTTTGTATATCTTCTGGCACAAGGATGGCTAAAGGATTGGAACAATGGGAATATTCAATTGGGCAAAGTTTATTTGCTATCTTTTTTTTTCTCTTCCAAATGGGACCCCTAACCCTTATTTTATAGGCTAGAAGAAGCTATGGATTTGGACGAACCCTCGACCATGCATGGCCAGGAGTTTCAGTTAACTCACCCAAAGTTTTGTGTTCCATTGGAAACTTTCCTTTTTTCGTTCTTTTTTCGGTCCACGTGGGTTGTTTTAGGTCATCTAGTGTGTACACGCATGCAGTAATGGAGTAGGGCACGTGAGCCCTTATAAAAGAGGTTTTTTNTAAGCATGTATGGTGCAATTTAGGGTTATAACACATATCCAAAGGAATATTTTGTTGTGTGCACTGATGCATGCAAGGAGGGGCTTGGTGGAGTCCTTAGTCAAAAGGATCATGTGGTATGCTATGCGTATCGAAAATTAAAAGAGCACGAGAGGAATTATGCTACCCATGACATGGATTTAGTAGTGATTGTACATGCATTGAAAAAGTGGAGCCATTACCTTGTGGGTAAGAAATTTGAGCTAAGGAAAGACCACTATGGTCTCAAGCATTTATTTGGATAGCCAACACTAAATGCCAAGAAAACTAGATGGCTGGAGTTTTTGAGTGAATATGACTTCAAAATTAAGAACATAAAGGGAAAGGAAAATCAAGTGGTTGATGCACTCAGCAAGAGATCTCATGAAGTGCATATTGCAGCCATTAGAATGTACATGACAGATTTGAAAGACAAAGTTGTTGCAAAAGAAAATTCAAATCATAATTATTTAAAAATAAAAGAGACATTACAAGAAGGAAATTTTCATCATAAATTTAATTATTTTGAGCTAAACGAAGATGTAATTCTCATGTACAAAGGTAAGGTGTATGTGTCGAATTCCAGTAAGATGAAAAATGAAGTGATGAAGGAGATACACAATGTGCCATATGTAGGGCACCCAGGATATCAAAAAATAATTGCAACAATAAGAAGCCAATATTTTTGGCTAGGAATGACGAAAGAAGTGGGTAATTACATAGCCAAATGTATGGAATGCCAAAAAGTAAAGACATAACATAGACACCCAATAGGTTTTCTACAACCATTTCCCATTTAGGAATGGAAGTGGGAAGTTTTCTTAGTTGATTTTGTTACTAAGCTTCCCAGAATAGTGAAGAAACATGATTCCATCATGGTGGTGGTGGATAAGTTGACTAAAGCAGTGCAATTCATTCCAGTAAAGACTACACACAAGGCATCAAATATTGCAGATATTTATATGAGAGAAGTTTATATGCTACATGGAGTTCTTAAGGAAATAGTTTCAGACAGAGATCCAAAGTTTACTTCCAATTTTTGGAAGGGTTTGTTCAAAGGCTTTGGGACAAATTTTAATCTTAGTACAACATATCATCCAGAGTCAGATGGGAAAACATAAAGGACTAACAGAATAATTGAGGACATGCTTAGAATATATGTGATGGATCAACCATCGAAGTGGGAAGATTATATCCATTTATTTGAATTTTCCTACAACAATGGGTATCATGCCTCCTTGAAAATGAGTCCATTTGAGGCATTGTATGGAAGGAAATGTAACACCCCAGTGATTTGGGATAATCCAACAGACAGAGGAGTTGTTGGGCAAAAATTGCTAAAAGAAATGAAAGATCAAATGGAAATGATTAAGAAGAATTTGAAGGCTGTCCATGACAGGAAGAAACGTTATGCAGACAGGAACAAAGTTTTCAGAGATTTTAAAGTGGGAGAACATGTGTTTTTGAAATTAAAGGAAAAGAGAAGTTCGCTAAGATTAGGAATTTTTTTGAAGTTGGAAGCAAGATATTGTGGTCCTTTTGAAATATTAGAAAATATAGGGCCAATTTCATACATGTTATCTTTTCCTGTATCCATGAGAGTGCATAATGTATTTCATGTATCATTACTTAAAAATTATGTACCTAATGCTAATCATGTCATTGATTGGAATGTGATCTAGGTGGAGCACGAAGGGGATTTCCAGGTGGAACCAATACACATCCTGGACTGGAAAGTCAAAGTGTTCAGGAACAAATCCATAGGTCTAGTAAAGGTTCAATGGACCTGCTATGGTCTTGAAGATGCTACGTGGGAGCATGAAGAAAACATGCGGGTAGAATACCCACAAATTTTTTAAATTTTTGAAGAAGACAGAATGAAAGACTCCTATTGAGATCATTTCCTGTTTCCAAAATTTATTTCCCCTTTATATTTTCCCAACTTATTTTTTTCCATTTATTTTCCATCTTCTATACCTACCCTTGTTTCCCTCTTTCCTTTTTTCTTTCTTCTATCCCCTTTTTTAGTTACCATACTTAGTCATATTTCAAAAATCGATGGGTTCACAGTTAGGTGGCTTGGCAGGCCTTCATCCCCATCAAATTTCCTATGTCATAAGTCCGACTAATCACCTTGCTACATTATACTTAGCCATTTTTTCCAACTTAGTGGGTTCGCAGGTTTGAGCCTTCATTGTCCAAGTTCCATGATCTCCACTTTGTATCCAAATGTTAAGAACCAAACATCAATATAGCATAGAAAAAACTCAGGAAAAGTACTCAACGCCTTGAAAAAGAGATAATTTCAGATAATAAGCCTCTTCGAGGGGGAAACCTTCTTTTACCCCACTTAAATGTTCAAGTACAAGATGATTCAAAATGAAAATGTCTCCTTGGTACATATAGGAGACTAGGAGGTATAATTACAACTAATGACCTAAAGCTGACATAAATAAAATAACATTACTAATCTAATATGCCCCAATTAAGGGGTAATAAATAACATTACTAATCTAATATGACCCAATTAAGGGGTAATGAGCCAATATTAGGGCTTAACATGCCCCTCCCCTTGAGACAAGTGTTGTCTACAACGCTTGAGTAACTCTGGATGCTTCTGTATAAAAGACTCATCTTCCCAAGTGGAATCTTCGGCCGGTAGTTTCCTCCATTTAATGAGATACTCTGAAATGGATCTATTCCTCAGTTGGTGAATTCTTGTGTCAGTGATGGCTTCAGGCTCCAATATGATTTTTCCTTCCTCGTCAAGTTCTGGCAATATAGTTTGAACTGGGATCTTGTTGCCTATAACCTTCTTTAAGCATGAAA
>JASDQU010012110.1:122247-148561 GCA_032191745.1 Picea mariana | reverse complement strand
AAGAAGAATTTCACTCGACTAAGAGCTACTTATGATCTAAGTAAACTATCAAGAACTTAAGAAAACAAATATTTTTCCCTGGCTACTAATGCAAAATCACACTTTTCAACCAAACAAGAAAATGAAAGAGATTTTTTATTTATTTAAATGTTGATAAAGCAAAAAGGAAAAATACCAACAAGTAGAAAACCAAGAAAAACAATTCTGGCCTAATCGCAGATCACAAAGAATCACTTCAAGAAATCACAGACTAGCAACTTAAAAAATGACTCTCACACTTGTCTAAAAACTCTAAAGAAAAAATTTTAATGACAACTTTTAAATGAAAAAAGCAAGCTAAGGCTAAGATCAACCCTAAGCTACTTACTGCTAAGATAGAGATTCAAAAACCTGAGAGGTATAACTCTCGTCACGGGAAAGGATGACTGCCTTACCCTCATTAAAAACTATATTGCACAAGCACACTACTGACAAACCAACAGCAAGCGTGTGCACATGAGTTGTGTAAAGCTAGAGGGCATGTACACACGTGCTGGCCTTATACAGGCCACGTGTATCTCTAAAAATCTGAGAAAAAAAATAAAAACAGACAATCCAAAGCAGGAAGAGACCACTAATATTGATAACCAGGATCTCCTGAAGGCTTAGACACTCTTTTTAACAAAAAAGGCAAACAATGAAAGGAAAATTTTTGTAAAACAAACCAATCTGAAATAAGACTGCAAACAACCAAGACTCAGACAGAGTTCCAGAAAACCCCTGAAATTGACTGATTATAACAGGGAAGAGGATGACTACCTCAAAACTTTTATGGAATCTACATGCTACTGCTACTTCTTCAACTAACGTTCACACGTGTGCTGTAAGAGAGTAGAGCGCGGGTACATGCGTGCAGACCTTATTCAGGCCGCATGTACCTCTGTGGGTCTCGAAAAAACATAGTCAAGCAAATAACAGAGACAACTAGTATGGAAAACCAGACTCTCTGCTAGCTCAGACTTTACAGAAACTCAAAAATAGGCAAGAAAACCAGTCTTTTAAAACTACCCAAAAAATAAAATTCCAAGAACCCTAGAGACTTCCCCAGTATGGTCGCCAATTCTGTTGTGAGGAAAATCCCCTTACGGACTAGCAAATAGGGTTATCTTATGCATGCAGATATGACCAAAAGAAATTTACTTTCTACTTTCGTTCCCAAACTTAAACCCCATTTCTTTTCAGCAAATACACGGTTAGATCAACATAGCTTGTTCCGGATGTTTGATGTCAATCCTTCCTCCCGCTTGATCGCTTGTTAGCAATCCTCCTTTCAAAGATGACCTGTATTCAAAATAATCAACAAACTACACATGCATTTTACCTACAGACTAATGGGTTAGAGATTCAAACATATATTTACTGTACTATGAAGAACTCATAAAGTGGGATGGGAAAAGCATTTCTTTATTACTTTGAATGAATCAACTTACAAATGTCGCGACTGGCCACTGCTCCGCAAACCTGATCCTGGGCTCCTCTTCAAATGTCCTCCAACTTATTTTCTTTGTATCTCTTCTGGCACAAGGATGGCTAAAGGGTTGGAACAATGGGAATATGCAATTGGGCAGAGTTTCTTTGCTATCTTTTTTTTTCTCTTCCAAATGGGACCCCTAACCCTTCTTTTATAGGCTAGAAGAAGCTATGGATTTGGACGAACCCTCGGCCATGCATGGCCGGGAGTTTCAGTTAACTCACCCAAAGTTCTATGTTCCATCGGAAACTTTCCTTTTTCCATGCTTTTGTCGGTCCACATGGGTTTTTTTAGGTCAGCTAGCGTGTACACGCGTGCAGTAATGGAGTAGGGCGCGTGGGCCCTTATAAAAGAGGTTTTTTAAAGAGTTGTTCAACAGTTCTTTGGCAAAGAAGGGATCTAAGATGGCCTGATGCCAGGTAATCATGTATGGTGCAATTTAGGGTTATAACACATATCCAAAGGAATATTTTGTTGTGTGCAATGATGCATGCAAGGAGGGGCTTGGTGGAGTCCTTAGTCAAAAGGATCATGTGGTATCCTATGCGTATCGAAAATTAAAAGAGCACAAGAGGAATTACACTACCCATGACTTGGAGTTAGCAGTGATTGTACATGCATTGAAAAAGTGGAGGCACTACCTTGTGGGTAAGAAATTTGAGCTAAGGAAAGACCACTATGGTCTCAAGCATTTATTTGGATAGCCAACATTAAATGCCAGGAAAACTAGATGGTTGGAGTTTCTGAGTGAATATGACTTCAAAATTAAGAACATAAAGGGAAAGGAAAATCAAGCGGTTGATGCACTCAGCAAGAGATCTCATGAAGTGCATATTGCAGCCATTAGAATGTACATGACAGATTTGAAAGACAAAGTTGTTGCAAAAGAAAATTCATATCATAATTATTTAAAAATAAAAGAGACATTACAAAAAGGAAATTTTCAGCATAAATTTAATTATTATGAGCTAAACGAAGATGTAATTCTCATGTACAAAGGTAAGGTGTATGTGTCGAATTCCAGTGAGATGAAAAATGAAGTGATGAAGGAGATACACATTGTGCCATATGTAGGGCACCTAGGATATCAAAAAATAATTGCAACAATAAGAAGCCAATATTTTTGGCTAGGAATGATGAAAGAAGTGGGTAATTACATAGCCAAATGTATGGAATGCCAAAAACTAAAGACATAACATAGACACCCAATAGTTTTTCTACAACCATTTCCCATTTAGGAATGGAAGTGGGAAGATGTCTTAGTTGATTTTGTTACTAAGCTTCCCAGAATAGTGAAGAAACATGATTCCATCATGGTGGTGGTGGATAAGTTGACTAAAGCTGCGCATTTCATTCCAGTAAAAACTACACACAAGGCATCAAATATTGCAGATATTTATATGAGCGAAGTTGCTATGCTACATGGAGTTCTTAAGGAAATAGTTTCAGACAGAGATCCAAAGTTTACTTCCAATTTTTGGAAGGGTTTGTTCAAAGGCTTTGGGACAAATTTTAATCTTAGTACAACGTATCATCCAGAGTCAGATGGGAAAACATAAAGGACTAACAGAATAATTGAGGACATGCTTAGAATGTATGTGATGGACCAACCATCAAAGTGGGAAGATTATATCCATTTATTTGAATTTTCCTACAAAAATGGGTATCATGCCTCCTTGAAAATGAGTCCATTTGAGGCATTGTATGGAAGGAAATGTAACACCCTAGTGATTTGGGATAATCCAGCAAACAGAGGAGTTGTTGGGAAAAAATTGCTAAAAGAAATGAAAGATCAAATGTAAAGGATTAAGAAGAATTTGAAGGCTGCCCATGATAGGAAGAAACGTTATGCAGATAGGAACAAAGTTTTCAGAGATTTTAAAGTGGGAGAACATGTGTTTTTGAAATTAAAGGAAAAGAGAAGTTCGCTAAGATTAGGAATTTTTTTGAAGTTGGAAGCAAGATATTGTGGTACTTTTGAAATATTAGAAAATATAGGGCCAATTTCATACATGTTAGATTTTCATGTATCCATGAGAGCGCATAATGTATTTCATGTATCATTACTTAAAAATTATGTACCTAATGATAATCATGTCATTGATTGGAATGTGATCTTGGTGGAGCACGAAGGGGATTTCTGGGTGGAACCAATATGCATCTTGGACTGGAAAGTCAAAGTGTTCAGGAACAAATCCATAGGTATGGTAAAGGTTCAATGGACCTGCTACGGTCTTGAAGATGCTACATGGGAGCATGAAGAAAACATGCAGGTAGAATACCCACAAATTTTTTTAAGTTTGAAGAAGATAGAATGAAAGACTCCTATTGAGATCATTTCCTGTTTCCAAAATTTATTTCCCCTTTATATTTTCCCAACTTCCTTTTTTCCATTTATTTTCCATCTTCTATACCTACCCTTGTTTCCCTCTTTCCTTTTTTCTTTCTTCTATCCCTTTTCTAGTTACCATACTTTGTCATATTTCAAAAATTGATGGGTTCACAGGTAGGTGGCTTGGTAGGCCTTCATCCACATCCAATTTCCTATGTCATAAGTCCGACTGATCACCTTGTTACATTATACTTAGCCATTTTTTCCAACTTAGTGGGTTCGCGGGTTTGAGCCTTCATTGTCGAAGTTCCACGATCTCCACTTTGTATCCAAAATTTTGTGATCCACATTACAACCATCATATTTGTCGCAGGTCCTGAGCCCCTAAAGTATTTTATTTCTCCTACATGCAAGTCCGACCGACCGCCTTTCTACACTTAACTTATTTTTTTATCATCCATAACCATGGGTTCGCGGATTTCTGAGCTAGCAGGTTCATGAAAAGCTTCATATTCAAAATTTTCTCTCGTCTGTGACCACCATTCTCGTGCTTTTCCCAATATGCGTTAAATGTTGTTTAATTCTAACAATTGATTGTGCATGATCTAAAATGATTTTCATTGATGGAAAAAGAATCGAGGAGATTACTCATTAAATTGCATTGATTCACCATTTTCCAAAGGATTATATTATTTTCATCTCTCCGAAAAGATTTATTTCAAGTTATTATCCAACTATAAAAATACTCCCGTCAACCTAATGGCAACAACAACTAGAAAAAAAATTATGGTGATACTTTAAATATGTTTGGTCGTGAAGACCAGTACTTTCAGTGGTCTAGAGAAAATTCATATTATTCCTCTCCTCTTGCACAGAAAGATGTAATCTAGGCATCTAGAATCGCTCGCGTAGGGAGTGTTCCTAAGGTTTTTTAGTGTAAGGAACTTGTTGCATGGTGCATGGAGAAGCACATGCCAAGACAAAGAATTATACAACTCCAAGATCGTTTCCCCATTTCCCTTTCACCACAATTTTTTAACAAAATGTTGAAGCTCCCAGAGCCAACCCTTACATTCAAAGGAGAAGAATGTAGATATTTTTTGAATAAACATAAAAATGGCCTTGACCTCCTGCCTAAATATTTGGAGAATCCTACGTCTATTCCAGAAGACATAACCATGATCTAGGTCGACTCTTTTAAAAACCCCTTTCGACAAATTGTGTGGTTCTTCACTAGGTTGATAGGTCATGAAAGAACTTCTACCATCTCTTGCATGATTTTATATATTTTATATTTTACACTGAAAGAGCAACCCATCTTTGACTGGGTAAAATTGATTTCTATCGAAATATCTTCCCAGTTATCACACTATAAAAGGGACAAAAAATTCTTTATGGCTTCCTATTTGGTATTTTTTATAGTGTGTTGTGGTCAATTTCCAAACTTGACCATAAGTAAGAGGGTGAACTATGAAATAGATCCAGTTACCTTCTGGTATTAGGCATTGTGGAGAGATAATGCCCCTTTGTATTTTTACGAAGTTTACAATGATTTTGTCTCAGTCTTCAAAGGGTTGTTGTTGGGTGAAAATACTCCAAAGATATCTAACCAGGCTAACAAATTCTTAGAGAAAAAGGGAACGATAGAACAAATTGAAAATCACAGTGTCATAAGGATATTATGTTCCAAAGAAAATCCTTCTTTTCTTCCGTATCATGTATCTAAAAAAATATTTATTACAGAGGTGGAAATGCAATATAACTTCTGGCTACAATTTTTCCATGAAAAAAGAAAACAACAATTTATCCCCTTTCCATGGAAGATTGGAGATTCAATTTTTAGAAACATAAATAAAATTGACGAGTTTCCAAGTCATTTCAACAATGTGAACTTAAAGTATGCTAAAAAGATAAAGGGCTTTGATCCTAACAAAATATTTGTAGAACACATGCTTTCGGTGGGATTCAGTAACTCGTTCATCAAGACTACCTTGAATGAAGAAGAAGAAGGTAACAACCAAATTAGTCATGTACATGAAGCTCATGACCTAGAAACATTACTCAGTACTAATGAGTTTTATGAGAAAAAAGGAAAGGGTATCAGTGAAAGGAGCACCTAGTCTCTAGTTGTTACTCCCAAAAATACCACATCCCAGAGAAATGATCCAATGGCTCATTCAGTTAGAAATATTGCCAACGGTAGTTCAAGCGGCAGAGGAGAGAAGAATCCCCCCCTGGGAAAATCGAGAATTCACATAAGGCACTTGTTAAAAAGAAAAGGAATAACTTAATACAAGAGGAAGAGGACAACCTTAAAGAAAACGACATCCAAAACTTTTCTCTGGATGACATGGAGCTAGAGGTGGATATTGAGAAAATATTTCCCGAGATGGAACAACCATAAAATATAATTTAACAAAATTCTTTTTTGGAAATTGTTGCAAATGAGACTTTTAGTGAATAGGAATCCTTCACTTTTCAAAGTGCTATTTTTGATGAGTCTAAAATATTGATTGTAGAAAGAGGTCATCAGAAAAACAAAAAGGGAAAATATCGCTCAGTGGTTGACCTGAAAGACATGTGACCATCCCAAATCTCTAAAATTCACAGGACAATTGGGGATTCTCTTGACGATTCTATTGATGGATTAGGAGCTGAAAATGCTAAGTTAAAAGAAAGGATCAGAGAATTGGAAAATTCTTTAATGCCTCTTCCAATCCTGGAAAGTCCTTTGTTAATGGTCAAACCAATCACACCTTCCATTTAGTTGAAAGGATATTCAAGTCTACTCACAACGATTCGAAGTTATGTAAAAAAAAATATTAAGAAGAGAATGTCACTAATAACAAAAGCATGGGAGGTATCAAAAAATATTGTTTCTTTTGGCTCAAGGGAACATGCCTTTCATGAGTATCCACAAGCTGATTTAAATAAAGAATAAGGTTTCTACGTTGATGTTGCCTTTACATTTGGAATTAAAGTCTCAAACATGACAGAATTGAAAAGAAGAGAAGAGGATTTTCATTCTCCAAGTCGAATAAAACAACTAAATGCTTGTTGGAAGGAAAAGATTAAGAATTTGAGTAACATTGTCCAAGCATGCAGCGAAGCCATACTAAAAATAGAAGAACTGTTCAAAAGAGTCATGGAGATAGATCTAGCAGGAGGCACTAACGAGGTACAAGACCCTAAGTTAATTCTCAATTCAATGTTTCTAACAAAGAAACAAGTTGAAGAACAGGTTGAGATATTTAAGGGGTTATACTCGAATATAATGAAGAAGAAATAGACAATTGGCTAGTTGATTATTCCGTGAAAAATTAAGATATTGAGGAGGCAGTACATGGTATTTCTCATGACTTAAGAGACTTGGAAGGTGAATTATTCAACATTAAAATAAGGCATGAAATAAACATCGCACCAATGAAAAACTACATTGAATATTGGCTTAAAAAGGCAATTGACAAATTAACCAAAAAAGGGAAAGAAACAATTGAGGCGGTTCCTATAACCATCAATGAAGACAATAAAAGGACAACATGAAGAAAGTGAAAGAGGAGAGAGACCATCATAGTAAGTTAATTATGATCATATCTTTCTTTCTTTATCAGTTTTTCATCCAATTACTCCACTTCGTTGACTATAAAGGTTTAACCAAAATATGATAACTTCTCCCTATCTTCTTTTCTAGGTATTGCTACTCTGTCATCGCCCACCATATTCTTTCCATTGCTTCCTTATTGTTTATATTTTCTTTATGGTCATCGGGAGCCCCAATCCTAGTCCTAAGGACAAACACATTTAAATTTCAAGGCTTTGTAACAAACTCTATATTTTTCATAAATCCCAAGAGAACTATTTCGGGATCAATTTTGATTGTATTTTATAACTCTGAGTTTTGAGTATAAAGTATTTGAGATTGATCTATCATTATCTTTATTTGATCTCCCCATGTGTTTACTCTATTAAAGTTCTCTTATGCATGCAGACCATCTTCTTTTATTTTATGTGATCAGAAATATTTAGTTTAACTATGATGGATGTGAGGAAATTTTGTCTATATTTTTCAAGTATATGAAGTGTGAGGTTCTCGATCATCGCTCAGGAACTCTTTTTAAAAATATAAGTTTTTTTCTTTCTTTTTACCTTTTTTGCAATATTTATATTTCTTTGAATATCACAACAGACTTTTTCAAAGTCCTATATTATAAAAAAATCTAGAATTCCAAGAAAATATTAAAACAAAGAGGAGTACCACCTCCATAAAAACGCAGGGGGGATTTGTATCCCCGTGAGGTTTCTATTTCAATCTTAATGGATTAAACGTCAAAATGTTTGGCGACCATACTGGGGACTTGAATTGAAATTTGAAATCTGGTTTAGCATCTTTTGAAAGATACATGACTTTTCCCCAGGCTGATCAACCCAACCTGGAAATTGGATTAAATAATCAACGAAGCATCTTACATCAGCTATATAATCTGGTAATAATGACATATTATACCATAAAAGAATTGGAAATATCTTGGCAGACATTGGTCCAATAAGAATACAGAGAAATCCTCCGTAGACATAGGAGAGACGAGCGACAAGATCGAAGAAATGAAGACTAGCTAGAGCAGCACAAGAACAAGGTCGGGATTGAAGCTAGACGAATACAGGGACCCATTACCAGAAGTAAAAGAAAGTAACTCTATATTTCAAGAAGTGGAAAACATATTCCTGAAATATCTCTGGTCATGGTGGGAAGAAATGAACAACCACGAGAAGAACCACGAAGAGAACTTCATGAAGAAAGATAAGGAGGCGGAGGAGGTGCTGCAAGAAATCAAGAAGACCTAATATTTGGAAACCGAAGAAGAGTAAGGTATTCCCCCTTAAATATTCAAGGTGAGCAACATGACCTCCTTGTTCTCCCTAAGGGTACCTTGAAGGAATTTTCGGGAGATGGAACAATTGATGCCAAAAGAAATCTTAACTTATTTCTTGATGTTTGTAATTTTTATCGTGAAGAATATGACGATGCAATGGTAAGGTTATTTCTTCAGACCTTATCAGGGAGAGACTATGAATGGTATACTACATTACATAGTAGGTCAATTGGCTCATTTAATGACCTCGAAGCCATGTTCCTGACTATGTTCACTCCTCCAGTTGCATATCATACCCTTCTCACCAATTTTACCCAAATTGGTTTGAAGAAGAATGATAGAATACGAGATTTCAATCTCAGGTTCAATAAAACTTTGAGTAAGATTCCAAAAGATAAAATACCTAATGACCCAGTGATATTTGGTTTTTATAAGAATGCAATGCCCCCAAATGTAAAATATGCTATCAGAACATCCCAGATGGATACCTTGGAGGAAGAAATGATTAATTCCACTGAGACGGAAGAAATTATGATTGAGGCAGGTGTTGACCCCAATATTATCTTGGGAAAATTGGATAGGCAGCTGGGAGGTCTAAATATTGATGATCAAGGAGCTTCTATCTCAATAAGGAATGAAGAACATAAGTCATGGCCCATCCAAAATCAAACAATTGGAGGAGGATTTTTTAAGGGAACCATGCCAGATGTGAAAGTAGACCTTGTTGTAGCACAATAAACCAAACAAAGAATTGAAATTGCACAAATGAATAGAACCATCAGGCAGATGCAGAATGAGATAATCATATTAATAAGGGGATATAATCATGTAGAAAATCTGAGAATGTCGATCCAAGAGCAAAGAAGGAACCCTGTCCAAGAAAACAGAGTAAGGTTTGAAAACATGGGTAATCTGCAAATACAAAGGGTTCCAGACAGGAAACCAACCCCAAATGCAGTTGTTTTGGATGATGTATATGATGAGAAAATGGTTGAGCAAGGGAATGATTATTTACTTGATGAAAGTTCTGAAGCTATACAAATGGATGGATGCGAGACATCCCTATATATATTTGAAGAAGGCAACAATGACCTTGACTAGCAAGAGAATGTTGCCCAGACATGCATGTTTGTAAATAAATCCAAGAATAAAAACGATTCTAAAAATGAAAAGAAGAAAGATAAAGAAAAGGTGAATGAGAAAAAGGAAAATGAAAATGTGATAGATAGTGTTGGAAGCAAGAAGCAACATCTGATGTCAAACCTGACTCAGATGAAATACAATGTTGTAGAGGACTTGAGTAAGCTAAGGATAACTTTCCCTTTCACAGAAGTAGTAAAGATCCCTCAACAAAGGGAGAATATTTTGAGATTGTTGGATGACCCATCTTGAAAAATGGAGGTTGTTGTTATAAGTCCGAAACAAATCCATAACACATCAACTGTCAAGTTGAGAGGTAAAATCCCACCCTTTTATATTTCAATTGAAAATCATGATGTTTCCCTTCATAATTGCTTAGTTGATATTGGTGTGACCAATAATATTATGCCATTGGCGGTCATGGAGGCATTGGGAATGAACTGCACCAAATATTATGAGATCGGTGAAAGTATATATTGAATTGATTCCAGACAAGTGCCAGCTTATGGAGAAATCAAAGATTTTTATGCTTGGATCACAACGGCTCCACATATTATTACAGTTTTCAATATTATTGTAGTAGACCTTCCTCTTGCATATGGAGTTGTTTTAGGAAGAGATTCGTCCTCTATGATCAAAAGATACATAATGAACGATGGAAGCTACATGATGCTACTAGATAAAGGAGGAGCGATGATTAAGGTCCCTCATGAACTCAGGATACCCTTCTCTTTCAAAAAGAAGGATAATGAATTAATGGAAGATTATATAGATGCAGGGAACAAAAACTATGTTATCCTAGACATGGATCAGAATGAAGACCTAGAGAAAACCCAAGATATGAAGAATCAAGAGCATCAACTTGAAGGATGTTGGAAGATGTCATTTGATGGATCTTGCTCAAGTTATAGGAGTGGAGTTGGAATTTTCCTTGTTAATCCAGGAAAGATTGTGCACCCACATGCTATCAGACTTGAATTTGCATGTACCGATAATGAGGAAGAATACGAAGATTTGATTCAAGGAATGATCCTTGCACAAGAAATGAAAATAAAACATCTAATTGTGATTGGTGACTCTAAGTTGGTGATAAATCAAGTTACCTATAGGTATAAAATTAAAAAAGAAAGACTCAACTTATATTTCAAAAGAGTTAACGAATTGATGGAAGCCTTCAGCTCTTTCAACATTTCTTTCATCCCAAGGGGCAAGAATTAGAAGGAAGATTCATTAGATTTCAGGGCCTTATTATCAAACTCAGATGATGTTCAAAGAAAAACATATTTTCAAGTAAAAAGAGTATTCCGACCTTTTGTATCTGATTACCAAGAATATTTACAAGTATTTGAGAATGATGAAGAATTGGAAAAAAATTTGTTGAACGATGATGATGATGAAGAAAATCACATAACTGTTGTTCCGAGGGATTGTATTCAATATGAGTTTCTTTTTACAAGATACAATCATGCTAAAAATATCTTGGAAGAAACTTCTCTCTGAAAGGTCCAAGAAACAAGAAAAATTAATATTGGAACTAAGAGTTCCCCAAAATATGTCAACTTGGGAGTTGATTACACAATTGAAAAAGTTGATAAATATGTTGCATTATTTAAATAATATCTTAATGTGTTCATATGGAGTTATGATGATTTGAAGGTTTATGATAAAACAATATTTCAGCATATTATTCCCTTGAGAGAAGGGGCAAAGCCGGTCAAGCAAAATATAAGGATGATGAACCCCAAATTAAAACCACTAGTAAAGATTGAATTGGAGAAATTAAAGAAGGTTGGAATAATATACCCCATTAGACATTCTGATTGGATTTCAAATCCTGTGATAGTAAGAAAGAATACTATGGAGATTCAGATGTGTGTAGATTTCAGGGATCTTAACAAATCGAGTGTAAAGGATAATTATCCTTTACCTAACATGGAGTTTCTTCTCCAACAAGTCACTGGATCAGCCTGCATGTCCATTTTAGATGGCTTTCTGGGTATAATTAAGTCTTGGTTGCTAAAGAAGACAAAGCAAAGACAACATTCATAACACCTTGGGAGACATATGCATATGCTAGGATTCCCTTTGGTTTAAAGAATGAATGAACTACATTTCAGAGGGCTATGGATCATGATTTTGAGGGGTTGAGAGGAAAATTCATGGTGGATTATCAAAATGACTTAATAGTACACTCAAAAACAAGGAGTGATCACATTCATCACCTGAGGAAAGTTTTTGACAGGTGTAGATTACATGGTGTTTCCTTGAATCCAAATAAATGTTTATTTGTTGTAACTCAAGGCAAACTATTGGGTCATATTGTATGCAAGGAAGGAATCTATATAGGTCTTGAAAGAGATAAATCTATAAATGAACTTAAACTGCCATCATCTAAGAAGGGAGTTCAATAATTTTTTGGCAAGATCAACTTTGTACGAAGATTTGTCCCTGACTATGAAAGTATTGTGAAGTCGATAAATTTATTGTTGAAAAGGGACCAAAGGTTTGAATGGACCAAAGATACACAAGAATATTTTAATAATATCAAAAAGACAATCTCTACAGCTCCATTACTTAGTAGCCAAAGAGACTTCATCATTTATTCGTTTGCTACAGAAACAATTTTTGCATCTATTCTTACTTAGAGGAATACCAAGGGTGACGAACTGTCGATTAGCTTCATGAGAAAGACCCTTCATGATTACGAATTAAGATATTCAGAATTGGAGAAATAAGCCCTATCTCTTGTGAAGGAGGTGATGCACTTTCAGACTTACATATTAAATTCTCATGTCATTGCTTATGTACCATCCTCTCCTATGAAGATTCTTTTAAATCAACAATTGAGAGAAGGAAAATGGGAAAATTGGCTGGCAAAAATTCAAGAATATGACATTGAAATTAAAATTTTAAAGGCAGTCAAAGGACAGGGTTTATGTAAACTCATTGCAAATAGTGATTCTTTGTATGGAATGATTTCAATCTTAGTAGGATAACCCATCACAGATTCATAATGGTATAGATATATTATATTCTACTTGAGGTTTGGACAATTTCCAATCTCCATGAACTCTAAAGAGCAAAGATCATTGAAGATAAATTCGAGTCAATATGTGATGATTGTTGATATATTGTTCAGGAGGAAATATGATGGTATATTGCTGATATGTTTTGATGAAAGGAAAGCTCAAGCATTGATGAAATAATTCCATGAAGGAATATGTGGTGTACATTTTGCACCTACCGCCACCGCCCATAAGATAATAAGAGTTCTATTTTATTGGCCATCAATTTTTAAAGACTCATATGCTACAATAAGGAAGTGTGTATCTTGTCAACAATTTTCAGGGACAATGAAAAAATATGCAATGCCATTACAACCTATATCTGTAGAACAACCATTTTCCCAATGTGGGCTCAATGTCGTTGGACCAATAAATCCAAAGTCAAGCAAAGGAAATATATATATATTCTCACCGCTACAGATTATTTTACAAAGTGGCCAACAGAAGTGGCATTAAAAAGGGTTGATTCTAAAGATTTGATTAGGTTTCTCAAAGATAATATTTTATCAAGATTCAGTGTCCCAGAAAAATTCATCACTGATAATGGGTTGATTTCATTGTATCAAAATTCAAAGACTTTTTTGGAGAATATGGAATTGTTATGGGGCAATCATCAAACTATTATCCACAAGGGAATGGTCTTATAGAATCCACCAATAAGACGCTCATTTAAATATTGAAGAAAATTGTTGATAAGAACCAAAGAAATTAGCATTAAAGTTGACCGATACATTATGGGTGAGAATAACGACTCCAAAAGATAGCACTGTGATGTCTCTGTATACATTGGTTTATGGGAAAGAATAAAAAATGCCAATCAACCTTGAGCTGAATGCCTTGAATTTTGTAGTCAATACAGAGGATGCAAAAGATTTTTCACCTATGCAAAAGACGGTCAATTAGTTATTGAAATTGGAGGAGGAATGAAGTAAATCCATGAATAGAACTTCTCAGTGACAACAAAGTATCAAAAGCTATTTTGACCATAATATAACCATAAAGAATTTTCATAAGGGTGAACTAGTTTTACTCTGGAACAAATTTAAGGAGAAACCATCAATGCACACAAAATTCGAAGCACTCTGGATTGGACCGTACATCATTGAAAAAATCCTAGGTTTTAATTCTTATAAGCTCAAAGATATGAAGGGTAAAATGTTAATGGTGCCTGTTAATGGGAAACATTTGAAAGGCTTCTTCACCTGACATTTTATCATTTCCTTGTACATAATTTTCTTTTACATAGTTTGTATATTCTTACCATTGACTCCATAGCCCAATGGATGGAGGCACCTGTCATGAAGATTCTAGATTCTTGATAACACACAGGGGGTTATTATCCCACAGTTGGAGCCAGTTGTTGAGATCATTTCCTATTTCCAAAATTTATTTCCCCTTTCTATTTTCCCAACTTTTTTTTTCCATTTCTTTTCCCTCTTCTATATCTACCCTTGTTTCCCTCTTTCATTTTCCCCTTCTTCTATCCCCTTTCTAGTTACCATATTTAGTCGTATTTCAAAAATCGACGAGTTCACGAGTATGCGGGTTGGCAGGCCTTCATCCCCATCCAATTTCCTATTTCATAAGTCCAACCGATCACCTTGCGACATTATACTTAGCCATTTTTTCCAACTTCATGGGTTTGCGGGTTCAATCCTTCATTCTCCAAGTTCCGCGATCTCCACTTTGCACCCAAAATTCTGTGATACACATTACAAACATCAGATTTGTCACAGGTTCTGAGCCCCAAAGTATTTTATTTCTCCTACATGCAATTCTGACCGACCACCTTTCTACACTTAACTTATTTTTGATCATCCATAACCGTGGGTTTGCGGGTTTCCAGGCTAGCGGGTTCATGAAAAGCTTCATACTCAAAATTTTCTCTCGTCCATCCTTGCAATTCTCATTTTTTTCCCAATATGCATTAAATGTTGTTTAATGCTAATAACTGAGTGTGCAAGCTCCGAAAGGATTTTCATTGATGGCAAAAGAATTGAGGAAATTAATCATTAAATTTCATTAATTCTCCATTTTCCAAAGGATTATATTATTGTCATCTCTCCAAAAAGATTTATTTCAAGTTATTATCCAGCCGAAAAATGTTCCCATCAACCTAATGGAAACAACAACTAAACAACAATTTTGTGGTGATACTTTAAATGTATTTGTTTGTGAAGACTAGAAATTTCAGTGTTCCAGAGCATATTCATATTAGTCCTCTCCTCCTTCATAGAAAGACGTAATTTGGGCATTTGAAATCGCTCATGGAGGGTGTGTTCCTGATGTTTTTGACTGTAAGTAACTTGTTGCATTGTGCGTGGAGAAGTATGTGCCAAGCCAGAGAATTATACAACTCCAATATCGTTCCCCCATTTCCATTTCACTGTAAGTTTTTCGCAAGATGTTGAAGCTCCCAGATCCAACACTTACGTTCAAAGGAGAAGACTACATATATTTTTTGAAGAAAGATAACAGTGGCCTTGAACTCCTTCCTGAATATTTGGAGAGTCATGTGTTTATTCCAGAAGACATAACCAAAACCCAGGTCGACTCCTTTAAAAAATCGTTTCGATAAATTGCATGGTTGTTCACCAAGTTAACAGGTCAGGAAAGCATTGCTACCATCTCTCGCATGATTTTATATATTTTATATTTTATAGTGAAAGAACATGCCATCTTTGACTGGGGAAAATTGATTTCTATCGAAATCTTGTCCCAATTATCACACTATAAAAGGGACAAAAAATTCTTTCTGGCTTCCTATTTGGTATTTTCGATAGTGTATTATTGTCAATTTCCAAACTTGACCATAAATAAGAGGGTGAACTATTAAATAGATCCAGTTACCTTCTGGTATCAGGCATTGTGGATACATAATACCCCTCTGTATTTTTATGAATTTTACAATGATTTTGTCTCAGTCTTCAAAGGGTTGTTGTTGGGTGAAAATACTCCAAGGATATCTAACCATTCTAACTAATTCTTAGAGAAAAAGGGAACGATAGAACAAATGGAAAATCACAGTGTCATAAGGATATTATGTTCCAAAGAAAATCCTTCTTTTCTTCCGTATCATGTATCTGAAAAATTATTTATTACAGAGGTGGCAAGGAAATACAACTTCTGGATACATTTTTTCCATGAAAAAAAGGAAAAAATAATTTATCCCCTTGCCATGGAAGATTAGAGATTTCATTTTCAGAAACATAAATAAAATTGACGAGTTTGCAAGCCATTTCAACAATGTGAACTTAAAGTATGTTGAAAATATAAAGGGCTTTGATCCTAACAAAATCTTTGTAGAACACATGCTTTCAATGGGATTCAATAACACATTCATCAAGAATATCTTGAATGAAGAAGAAGGAGGTAACAACCAAAGTACTCATGTACACGAAGTTAGTGACCTAGAAACAATACTTAGTACTAATGAGTTTTATAAGAAAAAATTAAAGCGTACCAGTGAAAGGAGTGCCCGGTCTCCATTTGTTACTCCTAAAAATACCACATCCCGGAGAAATGCTCCAACAGCTCACCCAATTATAAATATTTCCAACAGTAGTTCAAGCGGCGGAGGAGAGAAGAATACTCTCCCTGGGAAAATCGAGAATTCACATAAGGTACCTGTGAGAAAGAAAAGGAAGAACTTAATACAAGAGGAAGAGGACAACCTTATAGAAAATGACATCCAAATATTTTCTCTAGATGACATGGAGCTAGAGGTGGATATTGAGAAAATATTTCCAGAGATGGAGCAACCAGAAAATATAACTCAACAAAATTCTTTATTGGAAGTTGTTGCAAATGATACTTTTAGTGAAGAGGAATCCTTCACTTTTCAAAGTGTTATTTTTGATGAGTCTAAAACATTGATTGTAGAAATAGGTGATCAAAATAATAAAAAGGGAAAATCTCTCTCAGAGATTGACCTGAAAGACATGCAGTCGTCCCAAATATCTAAAATTCACAGAGCAATTGGATATTCTCTTGACGATTCTATTGATGGATTAGAAGCTGAAAATGCTATTAAAAGAAAGGATCAGAGAATTGGAAAATTCCTTAATGCCTCTTCCAATCCTGGCAAGTCATTTTTCAATGGTCAAACCAATCACACCTGCCATTAAGTTGAAAGGATCTTCAAGTCTACTCACAACGGTCCGAAATTATTTAGAAAAAAATATTAACAAGAGAATGTCACTAATAACAAAAGCATGGGAGGTATAAAAATATATGGTTTCTTTTGGCTCAAGGGCACATGCCTTTCATGAGTATCTGCAAGATGATTTAAAGAATGAAGAAGGTTTCTATGTTGATGTTGTATTTCCATTTGGAATAAAGTCTCAAACATCAAAAAATTGAAAAGAAGAGAAGAGGATTTTCCTTCTCCAAGTTGAATAAAACAACTAAATGCTTGTTGGAAGGAAAAGATTAAGAATTTGAGTAACATTGTCCAAACATACAGCTAAGCCATACTAAAAAGAGAAGAACTACTCCAAAGACTCATGGAGATAGATCTAGCAGGAGGCACTAACGAGGTACAAGACCCTAATTTAATTACCAATTCAATGTTTCGAACAAAGCAACAATTTGACGAACAAGTTGATATTTAAGGGGTTATTAGTTGGAATGTTTTATGGCATACTCGAATATAATGAAGAAGAAATAGACAATTGGCTAGTTGATTATTCCATGAAAAATCAAGATATTGAGGAGGCAATATCATGACTTAAGAGACTTGGAAGGTGAATTATTCAACATTAAAATCAGGCATAAAATAAATGTCGCACCAATGAAAAACTACATTGAAGATTGGTTTAAAAAGGCAATTGACAAATTAACCAAAGAAGGGAAAGAAACAGTTGATATGGTTCTTATAACCATCAATGAAGACAATAAAAGGACAGCAGCAAGAAAGTGAACGAGGAGAGAGACCATCATAGTAAGTTCATGCTGATCATATCTTGCTTTCTATATGAGTTTTTCATCCAGTTACTCTGCTTCTTTGACTATAAAGGTTTAACCGAAATTTGACAACTTCTCCATGTTTTGTTTTCCAAGTATTGCTACTCTATCATCACCCACCATCTTATTTCCACATCTTACTTCTTGTTTATATTTTCTTTATGGTCCGTGGGAGCCCCAATCCTAGTCCTAAGGACAAACACATTTAAATTTCAAGGCTTTGTAATAGAATCTATATTTTTTAGAAATCCCAAGAGAACTACTTTGAGATCAGTTTTGACTATATTTTATAACTCTGAGTTTTGAGTATAAAGTATTTGAGATTGGTCTATCATTATATTTATTTGATCTCTCTGTGTGTTTACTCTATTAAAGTTCTCGTATGCATGCAGACTATATTCTTTTATATTATGTGATCATAAATCTTTAGTTTAACTATGATGGATGTGAGGAAATTTTGTTTATCTTTTTCAAGTATATGAAGTGTGAGATTCCTGGTCATCTCTTAGGAACTCATTTTAAAAATAAAAATAAAATTCTTTCTTTTTAACTTTTATGCAATCTTTATATTTCTTTGAATATCACAACGGACTTCCTCAAAGTCCTATATTATAAAAAATCTAGAATTTCAAGAAAATATTAAAAAAACTAGGAGTACCATCTCTATAAAAATGCAGGGGGATTTGTATCCCCGTGAGGTTGTCGTTTCGATCCTGATGGATTCAAGCATCAACAACTTAGTTTTGAGCAATTAGATTTCTAGAACCACATCTCAGATTCTTGGCCATCTGCATTGTGAACCTTGATAAACAAATGGAACATTTCTTGGGTTAGCCCTGATAAATGGATGGCACATCCCTTGGGAATTCTTGATAAATAAATGGTGCATTCCTTGGGTCGACGAGTTGAGAGGAACATGAGATTTTGGTTGGAAGTATTGTTGGAGTTGTTAAATTGCATGAATTTTATTTCTAGGTATTGTGATGTAAATTTGCATATATTCATGTCAGAATAGAATGCACCAAGGATGGCGTACAATTGTAGGGGAGGGGGAATGTAAAATCCCCATTGTTACAAGGGAAAAACTCTCTATGGCCAAAGGTAAAGCAAAACAGACAGGTATGACTACAGAAATCAACTCAATTCCAACATATGCTATACACCAATGTGTAATATAAGAAAGAGGCCTACCTCGATCCAACGTTTGATGATGTTCCACCATTGAGAACTTTGACCCAAAGTTTTATACCTGCAAGAAGTTCTCAACAATCAAGCAATGCAAGCATATAGTGATAATAAAAATGGGTTAACACATTAGATAGCATAATCCATTAATAAACATTACAAACACGCCCATGGATAATAATCATATATTTGCAAGATACCAATAGGACGGGAAAGGAGTATTTCTATTAATAATTGGTCAGCAGAAGTGACAACATTACAGACTTCTGTGTTGGCACGATTCAAAACCAAGAAACCAAGTTCCTTCCTGCTGGGTCTCCAACACTTCAATCCTCCACCAAAGGCAAGCTCATAGGAAAGAGGCAATGAGGTCCTCTCAACAATAAGGGAAGAGCTTGGGGGCTGAACACTATGTTCATAATTGAGGTACAAAGAGATGCAGACTCAATATGAAGTAATTTCTCTAGAGTAACTTTGCTCTCAAATTTGAATTCTTTCTCCTCTTTTCCATAGATCAAAATTGTGCTCTTATAGCCTTTCGAATGCAACTGAAGGGTCGAGTCGGAACGTTTCCAGTATATGGAAGGCCAAGGATCAGAGATCTTCTGTCGTGACATGGAAACCCAACTTCATTTTGTATTTTCTGGCACAAATCTTGATATATGGGAGCTATAGTGGAATAGCAAGTGTATACACATATTGCAAAGCAGTTAGGGAACGTATATGTGGAAAACTATATTTTTTAGCTCTAGATTCATCAAAAAGGGATGATAAGTCTGTATAGGGAAATGGAAAAAGGCCCTCTGTACAAGATAGCAATGGTGAGGCAAATCTTGATATAACAGATGCCCCCTAATGTGTGAGATCAGAGGAGTATCTGTGATGGCCGAAATACATTATAAATAACCCAAAAGTGGAGTGGTAGAGAATTAGTTGGATGAACTCAATTGCTCATTACATTATGTACTGACTTTTCATACATGGCTGCCAAGAATACAATGCAGATCCATGTGGAAAATATACCAAATAAGTGTTCATGGCCATGAATAGGCAAATATAAATGCGGTTACATGCCAAGAGCTTTCATAGTCATGAACAAGGCCCAGTGAAACCAGTCTCAAAAATCAATCTGAAGATATCTATATACCATGGAGTACAATCTGATCTCCCATGATCACTGAAGTCAAATAGGTATTGGTTCAATGAAATGGAAGCAACAACTCAGGAAAGTTGTGGCCACATAATGATGTCTTCAAGTCTTCTACACTATCCACCAATGGTGCAAGTCTACATCATGTGAATAAATGAGTTGATTTCAAACACGATGAGACATCGTTTGATTACCGGTCATTGAGGTAAACCATTAACAAACGCGAGACAACCTACCGATGATGAAAGTAGGTATCAAGGCACCAAGTACATCTCTACAAATGTGAATAAAGGAGTTGGTGTCGAACACTTGAGAGATTCATTGATCAAGAGACATTGATGTATTCCCATCTACCAATGGCGAGAGAGCCTGCCACTAATGACTGCAAGCCTCAAGGTACTCGTAAAACTCTAGGTCTCGTATCCATAATAAATGAGTTGAAGTCGATGGAAAGAGACCCACTGAAAGGAGAGAATTAAGGCATCTCTCATCAGTCAGCACAAGGAACAAAGCAGGAGCTTCATGATTTGGTGGATATCAGATGAAGAACATGTTCATGAACCAATGATCCTGTGCGTCTTTTGCGTGTGCCAAATGCAAGCGGTACATGAAAAAGACCCTCTGAATAGCAGCCAATGATGAAAACTACTGACAAAGGATAGGAAACCACCAATAAGGCTAATGGCATCCAAGACACTGCATGAATCCCAAAGTGTGAATAGATATATTGTCGTCGAACACAAGGGAAACCACCCAGTCAACGACCAATGATGAAATGTCGATTGTTGGGTTCAAGGTGACCTACCAATGATGAAAGTAGGGCCAGGTTGCATGATGAGACCACAATATCATGTGATTCTAAGACAAACTAAGGGTATGGCCGACATGCAAAGTCAATATTTCTGAGGAGTGGCTGACACAGGTTGATAGACTTCCTTTGAACAAGAGCATGAGACATACGGTGGACTCTGGCAGCATAGACTCAATGATGCGACAAGTAGACGTAGGAGGCATCTATAATGTTCTCTATAGGGACTGGAAGAGTAACCATTCGGTAGAGAAAACTCTGTAGTGAGATCATCTTCCTAAGGCCATGCTAAACCCAAAATTATGATGACACAAGGACTCAATAACTTTGTGCTCTATTCAAAGGCGACACGACTATTGCCAATCACAATATAGTACTCCCTTCTTGCCGATCTTTTTTTGTTTCTTCATAAAAAATGAATGCTATGATACAGTGGAGGGAATGAGTGTCACAAATAAGCAAAACTAGTTCCAGCAGTGTAACATACCTATGCTCAATGCAAGAAAATGCATGCGGGAGATGGACACTCGAGGTGATGTTCCCTCCAGGGTATAGGGTGTCAAATTGTGAAGGATAAAAACAAGGCTCTGCTTGGTTGAGGATGAAAACTGCTTAAGAAATGGTTTATAATGCAAAGTGAGAACCGAATAAAGGCTCAATAATGCAAGTGAGGGCATGAGATGCAATCACAACTTAACACCAAAAAATGTCCTTTTTTATATCTTTTAGTCTACTTGGTGTGAAAAAGGTCTAAACTTGTGCCAAATAGACGTCTTTTCAAATCCAATTTACGAGTGTGAAAAAAACAAGTTCACTTGGTAATCTTTTCTATTTTTTATAGTGAGTCAGAAAAGAGCTTAACTAGGACCCGTGATCTTTCAAATCCAATTTTAACGAGTGTGAAAGGGAAAAATCACTCGGTGATCTTTTCAGTTTTTAAGCGAGTTGGAAAAGAGATTAACTAAGAGTCGTTATTTGGGAGTCTCCAAGTAATAAGGTTGCATTTGCATGAATGAGTAATGAGGCTCATTATAAAGTCATGTATCGATTTGTTCTAGACTCCCGGTCCTAAGGAAGAAACTCGACATGGGCACCAAATGACAAAGAAGATATAGCTAGGGTACCCATGTTTGGTAAGCCTCTACCATTTATTAACGACGTTATTAATAGCAGATGGAGGGTTATACGTCATAATAAATGGGTTTGTACCTAAGGCGTAAAAAGAGGTGGTCGAAGGATAATGTGAAAATGCACAATGGAGTAGATACCTATCCTATATTCTAGGTTATGAATATACCTACCTGAGGAGACGAACGACCAACCATGACATTGAAATCCGTAAGAAAATTGAGTCAAAACTGCAAAACCCAGCTTAAAACTATTCTTGAATTAGTCCATTAGGAAAAACAACAGCATAAAACTATATCAATTGGGTAAAAATCTTTTATAAATAGTAATAAAATCAAAATTTACTATGTCATTTTCATTTTTACCCAAATAGTGCAATTGGACTAAAATATCTCCAGATTTCAAATGGCGATCGTGGGAGCAATAGGCAACGGAATCACACACTGTCTGAACCAGGTAACTCTTCATCCCATCCTCTTCAAATTCAATGGTTTACAATTTTGAATTAGGTTGTATTTTATTGGTTTTTAAGGGCGCAAATTGAGTTTTTCGGTATATGCAGGTTTCTGCTAATATGTCACGTATACAACCAGATATACGCCCCTGTGTGAACTATAGGGGGCGTATCTCAGGCCCTACCCATGACTGTTCTTGGATAAACCGCGTATACGTGTGCAAAAGTGAAAAAAATAAGTTTCTAACTCAAAAATTGATTTGGTTTTTGCAGGATGGTGTTAGAGTGGAGGGAGAGAGAGCATGAGGAGGTAGATGCAGCAGTGGATAGGGATCCAATGTCTCAAGCGGCTTTAAAAAGATGTGGTTTATACAAGTTTTGGGCTCTCAAAGGGATGAGGGCCCAAGTGAGGTTGTTAGAAATGTTGTTGGGCTATTGGGATCCAGATAGCGAGAGCTTTATCTTTGATGGACAACCATTAAAGGATCAAAGTAGAGGACATCTACTTCTTGACAGGAATTTCACGTTGAGGAGAGGTCGTGGACCTCAAGTCACGCAGGGTAGGGATTGGGATGAAGGTCGAAGAATACATCGAGGCCAACTGTGTTGCAGGGACTCCCATGGTGAGAAGTCAAATCCCTACCCTGGTTATAGGTAACCTCAGCATGAAGATTATTGTTCTCGTGCTTACCAAAATCATAGGATTGGCCTCATTGCATTAGGCATTGAGACCACTTATTTTTTGTGCATTGGAGTGTGTGAGACCCACCATCTATGATTGGTGTACCTCACTGCTGACCAAAACGAAAGGTCAGTTGACAAAGTGCAAGTAGGCAGCTAAGCAAAATTTTGGGTTTGCCTCTATCCTTTGCAGATTCTTTTTCGAGCGAGTCCCAACTCTGGGACCTAGAGTGGAGATCATTTCTAGAGGACCACGTGATCTGGCTATGGCACGATGGATCGAGGTCATGAGATGATAGGGAGGAGGTAGGGTGGCGACACCCTACAATGATGACTTTTTCTTCTGGTGGCAAAGATAGATCATAGCTCTGGATGATTATCCCTATGAGGGAATTGATTTCAGAGGAGATCGTGATATGTCGCTTCCACCAGGAGCCGCCTACGGCACCATAAGTAAAAATTATTTTACATATTTCATTTTTTTGTATTTTTGTATTTAAGGGAACACAAATATTTTTGGATGGTGTTTTAAATATTAACTCAATACATGTGTGATTGCAGATGTGGGTCTGCAATGACCAGAGGGATTCCTATGACATAGGCGAAGGCACCGGGGTGATGAGGCCGTTGGAGGAGAGACGGAGAGAGTCCTAAAGAACATGCAGGGAAACCTGTCGCATTTGACACAGAGGATTCCCATGGATCAGGTGGAGGATCTACCTGAAGCCATGCAGAGGCAGGTTTTCGGTGTACCTAGAGCATGGGTACGACTCTTCTGGCGTCTCACCAACACCGTGGTTTTCTATCATGAGACTCATACGGTGCCACAGGCATAGATGTCATGGGACATGTATATGTTCGCATGTTTATAGTCAGCTATGCTTGTCATTGATGGCAAGACCAGAGTATGTAGCAATGGAAAAATAGGAACAACGCAATCTCAGAAGAGAAAGTGCAATGGTGCACGCAGAACGCAAGAGTGTGCTTGTTCATTTGATGGAAAATAGGTAGGCAAGGAAGATCAGTAGCACAGGGATAATGGCATGGAAAGATCAGAAGTGTAAACTCCATTTTATAGTTTTGGATACCGAGAAATTGAGAAGTCAAGAATTGAGACTCTTCAACACAGCAGTCTCAGAGTTGTGAAATCCGAAATCCCAAAATCCCGAAAGAGGCACATCAACAAGATTTTTGTAGACCGGGAAATAACTCCATTTCGGAGTTTTGGATACCGAGAGTTGGAAGAGTCAAGAATCAGGAGGATGATTTCGGATACCAGGAGTTGGGGATGTCAAGAACTCTTACTACAGGAGTCCTAAAGTTGCGAAATGTGAAATCGCAAAATGTCAAAGACTCCATACTGGAGGTTCGGATACCGGGAGTTGGAGATGTCAAGGACTCTCTCGACAGGAATTCTGAAGTTGCGAAGTGCGAAAAGCCGAAAAGTTGATCCGACTCCATTTCGTAGATTCACATACAGGGAGGTAGAGTTGTCAAGAACTCTCCCATCAAGAATGTCGAAATCGTGAAATGCGAAATGTCGAAATGTGAAATGTGAAAACACCTTTGTGGCATAGTCCTTGGTCACCGTCAGTGATCATATCGACGAAGAGATATAGAGAAGAGATCAAATATCCAAGCTCCATTTCGAAGTTTTGGGGATCGTGACTTGGAGAGTCGAGAAGCCTCACAACAGGATTGTCGAATTGCTGAAATGCCAAAATGTCGAAATGCAAAACACATTTTTTTTCAGCCTGTGGTCATAGCCATTGGTCACATCAGCGGAAGAGGGAGGAAGGATCTAGTGCAGACAAGCTCCATTTCAGAGTTTCGGGGATCAGGACATGGATATTAACGAAATCTTCACCACGGGGATCTCGAAATGCCGAAGTACGAAATAGCGAAATGAACACAAAATTCAATGAAGTCAATTCAACGGTGCAAATGAATTTGGATAAGATCGGAGGGATACTATTGCACTTCACAGTGTAACTGCTAAAAAAAATGATGGTTTCTACCAAAGGATGAGTTGGTCTATGACAGAGAAGACGAAGAGTCTCAACTTCCAGAGAAACTGAGGAATCTCGAGATAACACCCAGTGATCATGGATGTGTGGGCGAAAACCACCAGAGAAGATGAAGAGTTATCATGATGATCAGGATGAGCACTCAGAATCAACAGGAGATGCTGAACAGAGAGAGATGATGGAGCACACAGTAGATGGTATAGCAGTGGAAGAGTGAAGTGGAGAAAACACCCCGTTTTGGAGAAAATTGGTGCGGGGAGGATGTGAAAGGGAGAAGCAGATTGCATGCACAAGGTGCACAAAGAGTATAAGAATGTTGAACAAAGAAGAAATGGATGTGAGGGTGATTGAGGCGTAAAGAAGGATCAGAGTGCATCAGCAGAAATGTACAGAAGGGGAATGGTGCATTGAAGGGACATGGCCCAGAGAGCACAAAAGGAAAAAGAATAAAAAGCACAAGGAGTGAGCAGAAGACACTGATGCAGACATAGCAGTGCAGTGTAGCAAAATAGTGATAAGTATGGTAAGCCAATGATAAATCTTGTATCATTGTGATAAGTTTCATTAGCAAAAATTCATATTTCAGGGTGGTAGGGAGGTGCTAGGGAGGACTATTTTCCTCAGAGGTTCAAGTGGGTGCTTGAACACAGGAAGTTGTAGCTTCCATCTGGTTGCAACCAGAGAAACCAAGGTGGCAGGGTGCTGCGAGGGAGAACTGTTGTTCTCTATTTTACAGGTTCGTGCCTGTATGATTGGAAGTTGGTGCTTCCTTCCAGTTGGTGCTGGAACACTTGGGGAGTTGGTGCTTCCTTCTAGTTGGTTCTAGAGAAACCAGGGAGTTGGTGCTTCCTTCTAGTTGGTGCTAGAGAAACCAGAGAGTTGGTGCTCTCAGCAAGTAGCAGCTTGCAAAACAGAGGTTGCAGCCTCATTATGAGTTGGTTCTCATATGTATGATAATGTAAAGAATGTAAAGATTACTTATCATATAAAGAAGAAGA
>JASDQU010012110.1:107916-118502 GCA_032191745.1 Picea mariana | reverse complement strand
GGTATCACAGACTAGATACATATCTCAAAGACAAAGGGTTCGAGAGAGGAACAGTTGACAACAATCTATATATCAAAATAGAGGGTGATGATTTGCTCATAGTGTTGGTGTATGTAGATGACATCATCTTCATATGTAATAAGGATTCATTGGTAAAATGGTTTTCTTCTGCCATGGATTCTGAGTTTGAAATGTCTATGATAGGTGAAATGTCATTTTTTCTTGGTCTGCAAATTACTCAGAGGTCTGAAGGGATGTTCATTTCTCAAGAAACATATCTCAGAGAAATGTTGAGAAGGTTTCACATGGAAGATTCTAAACTTGTGGGCACACCTATGGTTACTGGATGCAAATTAAGTAAGGATGATGACTCACCTGATGTTGATCAAAGTTCATATAGATCAATGATCGATATCCTGTTGTACATCACATCATCTCACCCAAACATAATGCATGTTGTTGGAATAGTAGGAAGATATTAGTCTGCACCTAAACAGAGTCATTTGCTAGCTGTCAAAAGGATATTTAGGTATTTGAAAGAAACAATGACTTATGGTCTGTGGTATCCCTGAAATCATAATTTTCAGTTAACTGCTTATTCAGATGCAGATTGGGCAAACTGTGTTGATGAGAGAAAAATCACCAGTGGAGGAGAATTCTTCCTGGGTGACTCATTAGTAGCATGGCTTAGTAAAAATCAAATTTCCATTTCTTTATCAACTACATAGGTAGAGTACATTACTGTTGCTACCTATTGCACTCAAGTATTATGGATGATTTAGACACTTGTAGACTTGGAGGTAAAATACGCTGCATCGATCCCAATTCATTATGATAACACTAGTGCCATCAGCGTGTCCAAGAATCCTGTATTCCACTCCAAGACCAAGCATATTCCCATAAAATACCGTTTTCTGAGAGAGCGGGTCACCAATCAGGTTGTTCAAGTCCATTACATTCCAACCACAGAACAAATTGCAGACATGTTTACTAAACCCCTAGCCAAGACACCATTTGAATATCTCAGACAGAAGTCGGGTGTCATCCCGTCTCACACCTAAGAGAGTCCATCCTGTTAGGGGGAGTTTTGTATTAATTGAATATCTGATACCTCCTAAAAATACTGCAATAGCTCAGAGGGAGCATGTTTTCTTTGACATTGATGTCAAAGGGGGAGAAAAGGAGTGGTCTAGATCGAATGCTACAGTTGGAGGTCCAAACAGATTAGCGCAGTCGTTCAGGGTTTCCATCAATTCCAAAGGGGGATATTGTTGGCATGTTTACAATCAGGTATGCTTGTCATTGATGGAAAGAACAGAGTATGCAGCGATGGAAAAACAGGGACAACGTAAGCTCAGAAAAGAAAGTGCAATGGTGCACGCAGAGTGCAAGAGTGTGCTTGTTCATTTGATGGAAAATAGTCAGGCAAGGAAGATTAGCAATGCAGGGATAATGGCATGGAAAGATCATAAGCGTAAACTCCATTTTGGATTTTTGAATACCAGGAAATTAAGAAGTCAAGAATTGAGACTCTTCAACACAGGACTCCCAGAGTTGCAAAATTTGAAATCCCGAAAGAGGAACATCAACAAGAGTTTTGCAGACCGGGAAATAACTCCATTTCATAGTTTCAGATACTGGGAGTTGGAAGAGTCAAGACTCTTCATCATCATGAGTCCCGGAATCGCGAAATGTGAAACGCCAAAATCCCGGAAGAAGGAAGACAGTTTTGGGTACCGGGAGTTGGAAGAGTCAAGACTCTTCATCATCAGGAGTCCCGAAATCACGAAATGTGAAACACCAAAATCTCGGAAGAAGGAGGACAATTTCGGGTACCGAGAGTTGGAAGAGTCAAGACTCTTCATCATCAAGAGTCCCGGAATCGCGAAATGCGAAATGCCGAAATCCCAGAAGAAGGAGGATGATTTCGGATACCAGGAGTTGGGGATGTCAAGAACTCTTACTACAGGAGTCCTGAAGTCATGAAACCCGAAGTCGCAAAATGAGAAATCGCAAAATGTCAAAGAATCCATATCGGAGGTTTGGATACCAGGAGTTGGATATGTCAAGGACTCTATCGATAGGAATCTCAAAGTTGTGAAGTGTGAAAAACCGAAAATTTGATCTGACTCCATTTCGGAGATTCACAGACCGAGAGGTAGAGTTGTCAAGAACTCTCACATCAAGAATGTTGAAATCGCGAAATGCGAAATGCCGAAATGCAAAATGTGAAAACACCTTTGTGGTATATTCCTTGGTCACCGCTGGTGGTCATATCAATGAAGAGATATAGAGAAGAGCTCAAAGATCCAAGCTCCATTTCAGAGTTTCAGGGTTCGTGACTTGGAGAGTCGAGAAGCCTCACAACAGAATTGCCGAATTGTCGAAATGTCGAAATGCGAAACATGTTTTGGGTCAGCCTATGGTCACAACCATTGGTCACATCGGTGGAATATGGAGGAAGGAGCTAGTGCAGACAAGCACCATTTCAGAGTTTTGATGATCGGGACATGGAGAGTAATGAAATCTTCACCACAGGGATGCCAAAATTTCGAAGTGTAAAATAGCGAAATGAACGCAAAATTCAATGAAGTCAATTCAACGGTGTAGATGAATTTGGATAAGATTGGAGGGATACTATTGCACTTCACAGTGTAACTACTAAAAAAAAATGATGGCTTCTACCAAAGGATGAGTTGGTCTATGATAGAGAAGACGAAGAGTCTCAACTACCAGAGAAACTGAGGAATCTCGAGATAACACCCACTGATGATGGATGTGTGGGCGAAAACCACCAGAGAAGCTGAAGAGTTATCATGATGATCAGGCAGAGCACTCAGAATCAACAGGAGATGCTGACCAAAGAGAGATGATGGAGCACACAGTATATGGTATAGAAGTGGAAGATTGAAGTGGAGAAAACACCCCGTTGTGGAGAAAATTGGAGCGGAGAGGATGCGAAAGGGAGAAGCAGATTGAATGCACAAGGTGCACAAAGACTATAAGAATGCTGAACAAAGAAGAAATGGATGTGAGAGTGATTGAGGCGTGAAGAAGGATCAGAGTGTAGCAACAGAAATGTTCAAAAGGGGAATGGTGCATTGAAGGGACATGACACAGAGAGCACAAAAGGCAAAAGAACGGAAAGTACATGGAGTGAGTAGAAGACACTGATGCAGATAGAGCAGCGCAGTGTAGAAAAATAGTGATAGGTCTGGTAAGCCAATGATAAATATTGTATCACTGTGATAGGTTTCATTAGTAAAAATTCATATTTCAGGGTGGTAGGGAGGTGCTAGGGAGGACTTTTGTCCTGAGAGGTTCAAGTGGGTGCTTGAACATAAGGAGTTGTAGCTTCCATTTGGTTGCAGCCAGAGAAACCAGGGTGGCAGGGTGGTGCAAGAGAGAACTGTTGTTCTCTATTTTATAGGTTGGTGTCTGTATGATTGGAAGTTAGTGCTGGAACACTTGGGGAGTTGGTGCTTCCTTCTAGTTGGTGCTAGAGAAACCAGGGAGTTGGTGCTTCCTTCTAGTTGGTGCTAAAGAAACCAGAGAGTTGGTGCTCTTAGCAAGTATCATCTTGCAAAACAAAGGTTGCATCCTCATTATGAGTTGGTTCTCATATGTATGATAATGTAAAGAATGTAAAGATTACTTATCATATAAATAAGAAGAGGTTTTACCCCTTATGGGTTTCCTCAGAAAATATTTGTCTCTGTGTATCTCATATGTGTGACTGATGTTGAATGTGATATTACCTATTTCCTTGCATTATTGTGATTATCATTGAGTTATTTGTAAAGAATTTAAAATAAGCATAATTGTTTAAGCACGGTAACAATTGATTCACCCCCCCCCCTCTCAGTTGACCAATAGTATATCGGTTGTATATGTATTTTGAGGGTTTTAGCCCCAATTTTGTAATATAAACACCATATTTTTTGGAAATATACAAAGAGGGATCTTCAGCTTTACTCATGGCTTACAATGTGTACATTGATTTAATGGTCTTCTTTACTTTATTAATGTGACAAATGCCAATCTAAAACATAATTAGCATAGGCATCAGATACATTATTAGAACTTCTAGGAATGTGAAAGTATGTAATAAAATCAAATTGTTGTTCTAAAAGATGTACCCGTAAGAAATGATGGAGTAACGTAGGATCACGCACATGGTAATGGCCGTTCAACTGACATACTACTAACTGAGAATCCAGGTGAACCTCTAGAGAGAGAATACCATGTGAGATAGCATCACGCAATAGTTCTATGATGGCACTATATTCGGCCACATTATTCGTGGATGGCCCTAGGCATACGCCACCTGAAGACACCAATAGACCCTCGGGTGAGTAAATCACCCAAGCAGTGGAAGCCAAGTTCCATGTATGATGACTGGCCCCGTCTGCGAATCCTAGGTAGGCCAAAGGATCCGTTGACATCTGCCAACCAAAAGGGAAAACTTGATAAGCAAGCCAAAGACAAAAAGAAAAATATGTATATACACTAAATTTACATTAGTATACAAAGGGTTTCGCTCAAGCCTAGGGCTCAATCATAATACCTTTTCAAGTAGAGCCCATTTTTGGGCTCAGCCAATTTATTCCCTTCATAGTCTTCCAATTCATAGGCTCCTTTTTCTAGAACATGTCGCACGATATAAGGACCTTGCCACATGGGTTTAAACTTGTCTGCCCCTAGCGGTTCTTTGGCTTGGTCATAAAAGAGGACCAAGTCACCCTTAGCATACAACCGGGGATAGACAGACTTATCGTACTGAACCTTGACACATTTCTTGTCCACCTCGATAGCCCTAAAGGCATCCCGACGCTGCTAGTCAAGACTCTCTACGTGTACAATGCGTCACTCTAAATCCGAAGTGTCAGGTAGGAGTTCAACTGCCAATTTTAGAGATGGGATTTCACATTCAACGGGAAGTATTGACTCCACACCATACACTAACTGAAAAGGGGGAAAAACAGTGGCAGTCTTGACCGAGGTTCGGTATGCCCAAAGCGCGGGATACAACATGATGTGCTAGTTAGAATTGCTCTGACTGACAATTTTTTGCAATATGGTCTTGAGAGACTTGTTAATGGCCTCTACTTGCCCATTTGTATGGGGATAATAAGGAGATGAATGACCATGTTTAAACCCTAGCATAGATGCTAGTTCTACCATCATTTCATTTTGAAAGTGACTGCCATGATCAGTGACAATCTCACTCGGGATACCGAACCGGGTGATAATTTGGTTGAAAACGAAGAAATCTACATTCTTCCCATTGGATTTTATAGTAGGCATGGCTTCGGCCCACTTGGTGAAGTAGTCATCAGCCACGATAATATGTTGATGCCCCCCAGTCGAAGTTGGGTTGCAATCGAAGAAATCTACCCCCCACTCTGTGAAGGGACCGGCGATAATGACTGGGTGAAGAGGGGTTGGGCGTGAGCGCATTTTTCAAGTGAACACCTGGCAGGGCTGACACTTCTTAACTGCTTCAATGCAATCTTTAAAGATGGTGGGCCAGAATTAACCATCTCGCAGGATTTTTTGGGTTGTTGCAAGCCTGGATAGGTGACCACCACAACCCCCTTTGTGGCAGTCATTTAGGACTAATTCAACTTCCTCGTGAGTTAAGCAACGGTGTAAGATACTATCTATTCCTTGATGATACAAAGTGTCGTCGACGATGGTATACTTTTTGTCTTGGTATCTAACACGCCATCGATCATCTCGCGAGAGATGTTGAGCGAACTTCAAGGTTTGAAGATATAAAATAATGTCTCCATACCAGAGGTCAAACGATGAGATGAGGAAAATGTGTTCGTGTGCAAACGAATCAACATGGATAACATCCTCATCTAATCATGGGAAATCAGATATTAACTCTATGAAAACTAGTGATTTATTGGACTTGGCCAAAGCAAAGTCGAGATCAAATTCTTGTAATATGACAATCCATTTATTATATTTCCCACCTAGTGAGGACGTATTGAAATGGATTAACATCAGCAACCACAGTAGTTTTTCAAAGCAATATATAGTGTCGTAAATGTTGGACTACGTGAACGACAGCCAAAGCTATCTTTTCGATGTAGGAGTAATTAAACTCAGGACCGACTAAATTCTGACTGAGATAGTAGATGACGTGCTCATGGAGCTCATCATCCTCCTGAACTAGAACCATACCAATCGTCTCTTCGGACGCGGAAATATATAACAAGTAATATCTACTGTAATCAGGATATTTCAGTAGAGGAGCCGATACCAAGGCTTTCTTTAAAGCATCAAAATATTGTTGGGCTCACTCATCCTAGATAAACGGGGTGTCTTTCTTCAATAGGTGCATGAAACCCTTAGTGATATTGGCATAATTCACTATACACCGACGCAGAAAGTTAGCTTTCCCCTGTAAACCTTGAAGTTGTCTAATCGTGCGCGGGGGAGGCAATTGAAGTATTGCCTCAACCTTAAGAGGATCTACCATGATCCTAGTCTCAGAGACTAAGAATCCTAAGAGATGGCCAAACTTAACGCAAAATATTCATTTGTGAGGGTTTAACCGGATTCTATAGTAACGACATCTTTCAAAAACTAGTCGAAGGTGGGTAACATGATCCACTCTCTTGCGAGAGTGAGCAGCAAGATCATCGAGGTAAGCTTCGACTATGTGCTTGAGATCATGAAACGTGAAAGTCATGGCTCGTTGGAAGGTTGCTCCGGCGTTTTTCAGGCTGAAAGGCATTTTCCGGTATGCAAAAGTGCCCCAAGGACATATAAATGTCATCTTGTGTTGGTCCTTGGGTTTGATCTGGATTTGGTTATATCCTGAAAATTTGTCCATAAAGGAAAATATTTCGCTTCCCGCACACTCATCAAGAATCTGATCAATGAAAGGTGTGGGGAAGTTGTCTTTAGGACAAGACTTGTTCAGGTTGTGAAAGTCCATACAGACGTGGATGGTTCCTTGCTTTTTATTCATGGGAATGGGGTTGGATACCCATTCGATCAAGGGAACTAGGTGGATAAAGCCAGCATTGAGTAGCTTCTCTACCTCTGCCTTAATAGCGGGGGCCTTCCTAAGATTAACAGCTCTAAGAAATTTTTGAATAGGTTTAGCATCCGGATAAGTCCTAATATCATGTTCGACAATACGAGGATCAATCTGTGGAATCTCTTCATACGACCAAGTGAATATGTCTCGAAATTCTTTGAAGAGGTTGGTGTAGATCATAATCTCTTCTGGCGAACAATCTATACCTATATTTACATTCTCAATCTTGCCAAGTGTACAAGATATGTCAATCGAGACGGTAGGATAAATACTCACCATATTTCCTTCAGCATAAATGCCATGTGTATCAAGTGGAACTACGACGTGACTGACTATCTCACTCAAGGTAGACCAAAAATCATCTTTCTCGATTCTTTCAAGACTTGGGAGAAAATAAGATCAATGATGCATATCATCCCAAGGTATTTCGGAAACATTCATGGCTTCAAGGATGGCTTCGTCTGAAGGCAAAGTCTCATCCAAGAAATCATGTGAACAATATGATGAAGTGGCCCGGACAGGCCTAGTAATAGGATCCTCCTTGTCCGTTTGAGAGGTAACAGGATCAAGATCAGTGGAATAATCAAGGATAGCTTGATATGAAATCTCCACTGTCGATAGTGGCATAGCCATGCCAGCATGCAACTGTCCTTTAACCGATGAAGTCGAAGAAGGTAGGGTCCAAGGATCACTAAAATAGGAAGTGCGGAAAGGAATGGGCCTCTCTAATGAAGAAGGCCTACTAGACATGGTGTAAACATGGTGAATCAGTGTTGAGAAGTCAAAAGTACCCATGAGGGAAGAATACATTTCGACACCGATATTCTCAGTTGCTGGCTGAGAATTATCGACCACAGAGATCGATGGTCCAACAGATGCATTCGGACTAGAGTATGCAAAGGATAACTAGTCTATCGTCATGATCTCCCCTTGATGAGGAAAACAAAGTATGCGAAAGATGGACGATATGACAACGACCATAGCATAGGTCCAATTACGACCTAGTAATAGGTTATAATTGAGAGGTGCATCAACTACCTCTACTTCCACCTCTATCATCTTCCCACCTAACTGGACCGGAAAGGTGGGGAGAATACCATGAGGGTGGAAGGAATGACCGTCGAATGCGGTCAACATGGTCGACGACTTTGAAAGGTTTGGAGAACCGATGTCTTTCCAATAGACTAGGGACATCACGCAAGTGGTATCACCTTCATCAATGACTGCTCGTTTGATGGTATATTTAGAATAATCCACGTGGATTTGGAAAGCCACATGGTAGGGTAAGTGAGGATTCACATCCGTGACATCAAACTTGATGGTTTTTGAGCCACCAGGTTCTAGAGCTCCTAAGGCAGAGAGCAAGGCATTCCTCTGTGAGGGACACATTTGGAGTACCTCCAAAGCTGACATCGTGCAAGGGGTTTGGCCTAAATCCTCAACAATAGAGTAGTTCTAGGTGGCTCTAGCATTAGGGTTGTGGGTAGATCTCTTGAGTACTCCTTTGGGAATATGGGGCAGTGGCTCTAGTTTCTTGATCTGTAAGTTCATCTCTGGGGGTGAAGGAGGAGCTTCTAGGCTGGTACTAGCTTTTGAAGAGTTGTAATCATGAGATCGGGTGGCTATATCGATATTTGTATTGACCATATCAATACAAACATGGTCACCATCTTGCGGTGGTGGGTTTTGATTCCCACCAGATGCATTTCCGGCGTTCGAAAAACTCGAGGCCAGGTGTTGGTTATGTGGGAATGGATTCGTCAGCACAGCGAGCGGTAGATTTAAAAGCCTTACAGCCTCTGCAAGTTTGGGACATAAGTGTGTAAGGTGATCATCAGTACAAAGTTTACAAGGAAAATTAACCTTACGCTTCTCTTTCTTTCCCTCTCCAGCATTATCATTCTTGTCCTTGGGTTTATTGTTATTATTCTTCCCACCCTTACGATTATTTCGTCCTTTCCTTTTTTTCACATCTGGTTGTTGGTCACCATTTGAGTTTTTCGACGATTGCACAGAATGTACATCTATCGATTGGATGGGTTTGGAGGATCCAGATGAATTTGGTCCCCTGGCAAACTTCATTGTTGAGTCTATGGATTTTACATTGGCGGACCCAACAATGCCATCGGCATGAGGCCCGGGTTTCTATCTAGGATAGTGATTTGACCGCGGTGCATCAGAAAGAAGGTGGTATAACATCCCAGACTGAGAATATATAAGATCTAACTACTGGGCTCTAAAAATAGCTTCTTCCTCACTAAAGACCCTAGAAGTAGCAACGTCCTTTGAAATAGGAGCGTGAAAATACTTTAAACCATTCTAAAAGAAAGGCCAGGGGTATAGGAGTCTTAACTAATTGTCTTCATCTACACCATTCTTGGATATGGTCTGAAATATGAGTGTCGTCACCCTGGCATAAAGTTGAAAAAATTTCAAGGACAACATCATAACAAACGGGTAGTTGAAAATGGTTAAGAAAGGCTAGCACTAACTATTGAAAAGATCCATATGTCCCCCTAGGTAGCTCAATATACCATTGTGACACAATCTTGATAAGAGTGCACTGAAGCAATCGTAATCTAATAGAGTCATGATTCAAAGAATTCGATGAGTACCAAAGGTGAAAGGTAGTGACGTGATCACCAGGGTCCTCGCCATTCTTACCCTCAAACTTTGGAATGTCTGATAGAAGCTTGGTGGGGATAGGAGGCCATGAGAGATCATGACTCACCGAGTAATTCATTAGTTTAGATAAATCTGGAAAATTAAGCATGGCCAAAAAGGGAATACGGGGTTGCAACACCTAACCCCATCCTCCCGTGAAAGATTGTGCATTAGGAGTTGCATTCCATCCAGGATTCTGGTGGGGACCAAAACCTTGTCAGGAATTATAAGACCCTCCTCTGGGCTGATTCATAAAACATGGATTAGGCATCATTCCAATAGGAATGTTATGATAAGGATTATTAAAATTGCCCCCAATTGGATTAGATCCAGGCTGAGGGTTGTTGAAACTGCCCCCACTGTTACCCATGATTTTGGTCAATCTTGATGGTGTATTGATGATGGTGTACTCAGGCTCCTAATAAGAACTTTCTCCTGAGAAAAGTGACATTCATCTCTTCCTAGAAAACATATTTTTGAAGAGAGTTTGCAGTTTGCTTATATCCTAGGGTGGGAGAATGACCCATTCTCGCAGGCTGCCTTCAGCTAGGGTGCAAACTTATCACACTGTGCTACATAGCTAGGGTGTGAAATTGTTCTCAAGCTTGGAAAAAGATGAAGTCTCAATGGTTCTAGAAAGGAATCTTCTAGAGAATGGGTTGGCATTCGAATGGTTATCTTTTTACTGGTTTCCCTGATATTGTGGGATCATTCTTATCCAAGTAACCATCTCATCCTCTCCTATATATTGATGGGATTCTGATGGAAAAGGTTAAGCAAGATTAATTGGAGAATTGGTGAAGGAATTGTGTGAAGGACCTAGCTTGAACAGGAGCTTGGAGACTCTAGCAAGTCTATCAAG
>JASDQU010012110.1:79052-107812 GCA_032191745.1 Picea mariana | reverse complement strand
TAATAAGGATTAATTGGTAAAATGGTTTTCTTCTGCCATGGATTCTGAGTTTGAAATGTCTATGATAGGTGAAATGTCATTTTTTATTGGTTTGCAAATTACTCAGAGGTCTGAAGGGATGTTCATTTCTCAAGAAACATATCTCAGAGAAATGTTGAGAAGGTTTCACATGGAAGATTCTAAACTTGTGGGCACACCTATGGTTACTGGATGCAAATTAAGTAAGGATGGTGACTCACCTGATGTTGATCAAAGTTCATATAGATCAATGATCGGTAGCCTGTTGTACATCACATCATCTCGCCCAGACATAATGCATGTTGTTGGAATAGTAGGAAGATATTAGTCTGCACCTAAATAGATTCATTTGCTAGTTGTCAAAAGGATATTCAGGTATTTGAAAGAAACAATGACTTATGGTCTGTGGTATCCCAGAAATCAGAATTTTCAGTTAACTGCTTATTCAGATGCAGATTGGGCAAACTGTGTTGATGAGAGAAAAAACACCAGTGAAGGAGCATTCTTCCTGGGTGACTCATTAGTAGCATGGCTTAGTAAAAATAAAATTTCCATTTCTTTATCAACTACATAGGCAAAGTACATTACTGTTGCTACCTATTGCACTCAGGCATTATCGATGATTCAGACACTTGCAGACTTGGAGGTAAAATACGTTGTACCGATCCCAATTCATTATGATAACACTAGTGCCATCAGCGTGTCCAAGAATCCTGTATTCCACTCCAAGACCAAGCATATTCCCATAAAATACCATTTTCTGAGAGAGCAGGCCACCAATCAGGTTGTTCAGGTCCATTACATTCCAACCACAGAACAAATTGCAGACATTTTTACTAAGCCCCTAGCCAAGACACCATTTGAATATCTCAGACAGAAGTCAAGTGTCATCCCGTCTCACACCTAAGAGAGTCCATCCTGTTAGGGGGAGTTTTGTATTGATTGAATATCTGATACCTCCTAAAAATACTGCAACAGCTCAGAGGGAGCATGTTTTCTTTGACATTGATGTCAAAGGGGGAGAAAAGGAGTGGTCTGGACTGAATGTTACAGTTGGAGGTCCAAACAGATTAGCGTAGTCGTTCAGGGTTTCCATCAATTCCAAAGGGGGATATTGTTGGCATGTTTACAGTTAGGTATGCTTGTGATTGATGGAAAGATCAGAGTATGTAGCGATGGAAAAATAGGGACAATGTAAGGTCAGAAGAGAAAGTGCAATGGTGCATGCAGAGTGCAAGAGTGTGCTTGTTCATTTGATGGCAAACAGTCAGGCAAGGAAGATCAGCAACGCAGGGATACTGGTATGGAAAGATCAGAAGTGTAAACTCCATTTCAGAGTTTTGGATACCGGGAAATTGAGAAGTCGAGAATTGAGACTCTTCAACACAGGACTTCCGGAGTTGCGAAATCTGAAATCCCAAAATCCTGAAAGAGGCACATCAACAAGAGTTTTGTAGACCGGGAAATAACTCCATTTCAGAGTTTCGGATACCGGGAGTTGGAAGAGTCAAGACTCTTCATCATCAGAAGTCCCGGAATCGCGAAATGTGAAACACCGAAATCCCAGAAGAAGGAAGACAGTTTCGGGTACCGGGAGTTGGAAAAGTCAAGACTCTTCATCATCAGGAGTCCCAAAATCGTGAAATGTGAAACGCCGAAATCCCAAAAGAAGGAGGACAATTTCGGGTACCGGGAGTTGGAAGAGTCAAGACTCTTCATCATCAAGAGTCCCGGAATCACAAAATGTGAAACACCGAAATCCCAGAAGAAGGAGGACGATTTTGGATACCAAGAGTTGGGGATGTCAAGAACTCTTACTACAGGAGTCCTGAAGTTGTGAAACCCGAAGTCGTGAAATGCGAAATCGCAAAATGTCAAAGACTCCATACCGGAGGTTCGGATACTGAGAGTTGGATATGTCAAGGACTCTATCAATAGGAATCTCAAAGTTGCAAAGTGGAAAAAGCCGAAAAGTTGATCTGACTCCATTTCAGAGATTCACAGATTGGGAGGTAGAGCTGTCAAGAACTCTCACATCAAGAATGTTGAAATCACGAAATGCCAAATGACAAAATGCGAAATGTGAAAACACCTTTGTGGTATAGTCCTTGGTCACCGTTGGTGGTCATATCGATGAAGAGCTATAGAGAAGAGCTCAAAGATCCAAGCTCCATTTCAGAGTTTCGGGGATCGCGACTTGGTGAGTCGAGAAGCCTCACAACAGGATTGTCAAATTTCCGAAATGTCAAAATGTGAAACATGTTTTGGGTCAACCTGTGGTCACAGCCATTGGTCACATCAGTGGAAGATGGAGGAAGGAGCTAGTGCAGACAAGCTCCATTTCAGAGTTTCGGGGATCGGGAGATGGAGAGTAACGAAATCTTCACCACGGGGATGCCAAAATGTCGAAGTGCGAAATAGCGAAATGAACGCAAAATTCAATGAAGTCAATTCAACGGTGCAGATGAATTTGGATAAGATCGGAGGGATACTATTGCACTTCACAGTGTAACTGCTAAAAAAAAATGATGGTTTCTACCAAAGGATGAGCTGGTCTGTGACAGAGAATACGAAGAGTCTCAACTGCCAGAGAAACTGAGGAATCTCGAGATAACACCCAGTGATGATGGATGCGTGGGTGAAAACCACCAGAGAAGCTGAAGAGTTATCATGATGATCAGGCAGAGCACTCAGAATCAACAGGAGATGTTGAACAAAGAGATATGATGGATCACACAGTAGATGGTATAGAAGTGGAAGAGTGAAGTGGAGAAAACACCCCGTTGTGGAGAAAATTGGAGTGGGGAGGATGCGAAAGGGAGAAGCAGATTGCATGCACAAGGTGCACAAAGAGTATAAGAATGTTGAACAAAGAAGAAATGGATGTGAGAGTGATTGAGGCGTGAAGAAGGATCAGAGTGCAGCAACATAAATGTACAGAAGGGGAATGGTGCATTGAAGGGACATGACACAGAGAGCACAAAAGGAAAAAGAACAGAAAGTGCAAGGAGTGAGCAGAAGACACTGATGCAGACAGAGAAACGCAGTGTAGAAAAAAAGTGATAGGTCTGGTAAGCCAATGATAAATCTTGTATCACTGTGATAAGTTTCATTAGAAAAAATTCATAATTCAAGGTGGTAGGGAGGTGCTAGGGAGGACTTTTGTCCTCAGAGGTTCAAGTGGGTGGTTGAACATAGGGAATTGTAGCTTCCATCTGGTTGCAGCCAGAGAAACCAGGGTGGCAGGGTGGTGCAAGGGAGAACTGTTGTTCTCTGTTTTATAGGTTGGTGTCTGTATGATTGGAAGTTAGTGCTGGAACACTTCGGGAGTTGGTGCTTCCTTCTAGTTGGTGCTCTTAGCAAGTATCATCTTGAAAAACAGAGTTTGCATCCTCATTATGAGTTGGTTCTCATATGTATGATAATTCAAAGAATGTAAAGATTACTTATCATATAAAGAAGAAGAGGTTTTTACCCCTTATGGGTTTCCTCAGGAAATATCTGTCTTTGTGTATCTCATATGTGTGACTGATGTTGAATGTGATATTACCTATTTCCCTGCATTATTGTGATTATCATTGAGTGCTTTGTAAAGAATTTAAAATAATCATAATTGTTTAAGCACGGTAACAACTAATTCACCCCCCCCTCTCAGTTGACCAACAGTATATTGGTTGTATATGTATTTTGAGGGTTTTATCCCCAATTTTGTAATACAAACACCATATTTTTTGGAAATATATAAAGAGGTATCTTCGGATTTACTCATGGCTTACAAGGTGTACATTGATCTAATGGTCTTATTTACTTTATTAATGTGACAAATGCCAATCTAAAACATAATTAGCGTAGGCATCAGATACATTATTAGAACTTCTAGGAATGTGAAAGTATGTAATAAAATCAAATTGTTGTTCTAAAATATGTACCTGTAAGAAACGACGAAGTAACGTAGGATCACGCACACGGTAATGGCCGTTCAACTGACATACTACTAACTGAGAATCCAAGTGAACCTCTAGAGAGAGAATACCATGTGAGATAGCATCACGCAATAGTTCTATGATGGCACTATATTCAGCCACATTATTCGTGGATGGCCCTAGGCATACGCCACCTGAAGACACCAGTAGACCCTCGGGTGAGTAAAACACCCAAGCGACGGAAGCCAAGTTCCATGTATGACGACTGGCTCCGTCTGCGAATCCTAGGTAGATCGAAGAATCCGTTGACATCTGCCAACCAAAAGGGAAAACTTGATAAGCAAGCCAAAGACAAAAAGAAAAATATGTATATACACTAAATTTACATTAGTATACAAAGGGTTTCGCTCAAGCCTAGGGCTCAATCGTAATACCTTTTCAAGTAGAGCCCATTTCTGGGCTCATCCAATTTATTCCTTTCATAGTCTTCCAATTCGTAGGCTCCTTTTTCTAGAACACGTTGCACGATATAAGGACCTTGCCACATGGGTTTAAACTTGTCTGCCCCTAGCAGTTCTTTGGCTTGGTCATACAAGAGGACCAAGTCACCCTCAGCATACAACCAGGGATAGACAGACTTATCGTACTGAACCTTGACACGTTTCTTGTTCACCTCGATATCCGTAAAGGCATCCCAACGCTGCTAATCAAGACTCTCTAGGTGTATAATACGTCGCTCTAAATCCGAAGTGTCAGGTAGGAGCTCAACTGCCAATTTTAGAGAAGGGATTTCACATTCAACAGGAAGTATTGACTCCACACCATGCACTTACTGAAAAGGGGAAAAACCGGTGGCAGTCTTGACCGAGGTTCTATATGCCCAAAGCGCGGGATACAGCACGATGTGCCAGTTGAAATTGCTCTGACTGACAATTTTTTGCAATATGGTCTTGAGATACTTGTTAATGGCCTCTACTTTCCCATTTGTCTGGGGATAATAAGAAGATGAATGACCATGTTTAAACCCTAGCTTAGACACTAGTTCTACCATCATTTCATTTTGAAAGCGACTGCCATGATCAGTGACAATCTCACTTGGGATACCGAATCGGGTGATAATTTGGTTGAACACGAAGAAAGCTACATTCTTCCAATAGGATTTTATAGTAGGCATGGCTTCATCCCACTTGGTGAAGTATTCATCAGCCATGATAATGTGTTGATGCCCCCCAGTTGAAGTTGGGTTGCAATCGATGAAATCTACCCCCCACTCTGTGAAGGGACCGACGATAATGACTGGGTGAAGAGGGGTTGGGTGAAAGTGCATTTTTCAAGTGAACACCTGGCAGGGGTGACACTTCTTAACTGCTTCAATGCAATATTTAAATATGGTGGGCCAGAAGTAACCATCTCACGGGATTTTTTGGGTTGTCGCAAGCCTGGATAGGTGACCACCACAAGCCCCTTTATGGAAGTCATTTACGACTAACTCAACTTCCTCGTGAGTTAAGCAACAATGTAAGATACTATCTATTCCTCGATGATACAAAGTGTCATCGATGATGGTATACTTTTTGTCTTGGTATCTAACACATCGTCAATCATCTTGCGAGAGATGTTGAGTGAACTTCAAGGTTTGAAGATATAAAACAATGTATCCATACCAGAGGTCAGACGATGAGATGAGGAAAATGTGTTCGTCTACAAATGAATCGACGTGGATAACATCCTTATCTAATCATGGGAAATCAGATATTAACTCTGGGAAAACTAGTGATTTCATGGACTTGGTCGAAGCAAAGTCGAGATCAAATTCTTGTAAGATGAAAATCCATTTATTATATTTTCCGCCTATGATACGCCTAGTGAGGACGTATTGAAATGGATTAACATCAAGAACCACAGTAGTTTTTCAAAGCAATATATAGTGTCGTAAATGTTGGACTGCATGAATGACAACTAAAGCTATCTTTTCGATGTGGGAGTGATTAAACTCAGGACCAACTAAATTCTGACTGAGATAGTAGATTACGTGCTCATGGAGCTCATCATCCTCCTGAACTAGAACCATACCAATCGTCTCTTCGGATGTGGAAATATATAACAAGTAATATCTACTGTAATCAGGATATTTCAGTAGAGGATTCGATACCAAGGCTTTCTTTAAAGCATCAAAATACTGTTGGTCTCACTCATCCCAGATAAACGGGGTGTCTTTCTTCAATAGGCACATGAAACCCTTAGTGATATTGGCATAATTTACTATACACCGATGCAGAAAGTTAGCTTTCCCCTGTAAACCTTGAAGTTTTCTAATCGTGCGCGGGGGAGGCAATTGAAGTATTGCCTCAACCTTAAGAGGATCTACCATGATCCTGGTCTCAGAGACTAAGAATCCTAAGAGACGGCCAGACTTAATGCAAAAGATTCATTTGTGAGGGTTTAACCGGATTCTATAGTAACGACATATTTCAAAAACTAGTCGAAGGTGGGTAACATGATCCACTCTCTTGCGAGAGTGAGTAGAAAGATCATCGTGGTAAGCTTCGACTATGTGCTTGAGATCATGAAAAGCGAAAGTCATGGCTCATTGGAAGGTTGCTCCGACGTTTTGCAAGATGAAAGGCATTTTTCGATATGAAAAAGTGCCCCAAGGACATATAAATGTCATCTTGTGTTGGTCCTTGGGTTTGATCTGGATTTGGTTATATCCTGAAAATTTTTCCATAAAGGAAAATATTTCACTTCCCACACACTCATCGAGAATCTGATCAATGAAAGGTGTGGGGAAGTTGTCTTTAGGAAAAGACTTGTTCAAGTCGTGAAAGTCCATACACACGTGGACGGTTCCTTGCTTTTTATTCATGGGAATGGGGTTGGATACCCATTCAGTCAAGGGAACCGGGTAGATAAATCCAGCATTGACTAGCTTCTCTACCTCTACCTTAATAGCGGGGGCCTTCCTAGGATTAACAGCTCTAAGACGTTGTTGAACAGGTTTAGCATCCAGATAAGTCCTAATCTCATGTTTGACAATACGAGGATCGATCTGTGGCATCTCTTCATACAACCAAGCGAATACGTCTCGAAATTATTTGAATAGGTTGGTGTAGATCATAATCTCTTCTGGCGAACAATCCGTACCTATATTTTCATTCTCAATCTTGCCAGGGCTACGAGATATGTTGATCGAGATGGTAGGATAAATACTCGCCATATTTCCTTCGACGTAAATTCCATGTGTATCAAGTGGAACTATGGCGTGACTGACTATCTCACTCAAGGTAGACCGAAAATCATATTGCTCGATTCTTTCAAGACTTGGGAGAAAATAAGATCAATGATGCATATCATCCCAAGGTCTTTTGGAAACATTCATGGCTTCAAGGATGGCTTCGTCCGAAGGAAAAGTCTCATCCAAGAAATCATGTGAACAATATGACGAAGTGGCCCAGATGGGCCTAGTAACAGGATCCTCCTCGTCTGTCTGCGAGGTAACAGGATCGGGATCAGCGAAACGATCAAGGATAGCTTGATATGAAATATTCATTGCCGATAGTGGCATAGCCATGTCAGCATGCAACTGTCCTTTAACCGATGAAGTCAGAGAAGGTAGGGTCCAAGGATCACTAAAATAAGAAGTGCGGAAAGGAATGGACCTCTCTGATGAAGAAGGCCTACTATACATGGTGTAAACGTGGTGAATCGGTGTTGAGAATTTGAAAGTAACCATGAGGTAAGAATACATTTCGACACCGATATTCTCAGTTGCTGGCTAAGAATTGTCGACCGCAGGGATCGACGGTCCAACAGATGCGTTCGGACTAGAGTACGCAAAGGATAACTGGTCTATCATCATGATCTCCCCCTAATGAGGAAAAAAAAGTATGCGGAAGATGGACGATACGACAATGACCATAGCATAGGTCCAATTGCGACCTGGTAACAGGTTATAATCGAGAGGTGCATCAACTACCTCTACTTCCACCTCTATCGTCTTCCCACCTAACTGGTCTGGAAAGGAGGGGAGAATACCATGAGGGTGGAAGGAATGACCGTCGAATGTGGTCAACATGGTCGACGACTTTGAAAGGTTTGGAGAACCGATGGCTTTCCAACAGATTAGGGACATAATGCAAGTGGCATCACCTTCATCAATGACCGCTTGTTTGATGGTATATTTAGAATAATCCACATGGATTTGGAAAGACACATGGTAGGGTAAGCGAGGATTCACATCCGTAGCATCAAACTTGATGGTTTTTGATCCACCAGGTTCTAGATCTCCTAAGGCAGAGAGTAAGGCATTCCTCTATGAGGGACACGTTTGGAGTACCTCAAAAGCTGACATCACGCAAGGGGTTTGGCCCAAATCCTCAACAATAGAGTAGTTCTAGGTGGCTCTATCATTAGGGTTGTGGGTAGATCTCTTGAGTACTCCTTTCGGAATACGGGGCGGTGGCTCTGGTTTCTTGATCTGTAAGTTCATCTTCGGGGGTGGAGGAGGAGCTTCTAGGCTGGTACTGGCTTTTGAAGAGCTGTAATCATGAGAGCGGGTGGCTATATCGATATTTTGCGTCGACCATATTGATACAAACACGGTCACCATCTTGCGGTGGTGGGTTTTGATTCCCACCAGACGCATTTCTAGCGTTCGAAAAACTCGAGGCCATGTGTTGGTTATGTGGGAATGGATTCGTCAGCACAGTGGGCGGTATATTTAAAATCCTTGCAGCCTCTACAAGTTTGGGGCATAAGTGTGTAAGGTGATCAACAGTACAAAGTTTACAAGGAAAATTAACCTTACGCTTCTCTTTCTTTCCCTCTCCATCATTATCATTCTTGTCCTTGGGTTTATTGTTATTATTCTTCCCACCCTTACGATTATTTCATCCTTTCCTTTTATTCCCATTTGGTTGTTGGTCACCATTTGATTTTTTCGACGATTGCACAGAATGTACATATGTCGATTGGATGGGTTTGGAGGATCCAAATGAAGTTGGTCCCCCGGCAAATTTCATTGATGAGTCTATGGATTTTACATTGGCGGACCCAACAATGCCATCGGCATGAGGCACGGTTTTCTATCTAGGATAGTGATTTGACCGCGGTGCATCAGAAAGAAGGTGGTATAACATCCCAGACTAAGCATATATAAGATCGAACTACTGGGCTCTAAAAATAGCTTCTTTCTCACTAAAGACCCCAGAAGTAGCAACGTCCTTTGAAATAGGAGTGTGCAAATACTTTAAACCATTCTAAAAGAAAGGCCGGGGGTATGGGAGTCTTAACTAACTGTCTTCGTCTACACCATTCTTGGATATGGTCCGAAATATGAGTGTCGAAACCCTGGCGTAAAGTTGAAAAAATTTCAAGGACAACATCGTAACAAACGAGTAGTTGAAAATGGTTAAGAAAGGCTAGCACTAACTGTTGAAAAGATTCATATCTCCCCCTAGGTAGTTCAATATACCATTGTGACACAATCTTGATAAGAGTTCACTGAAACAATCGTAATCTAATAGAGTCATGATTCAAAGAATTCNATTAGTTTAGATAAATCTAGCAAATTAAGTGTGGCCAGAAAGGGAATACGGGGTTGCAACACCTAACCCCATCCTCCCGCGAAAGATTGTGCATTAAGAGTTGCATTCCATCCAGGATTCTGGTGGGGACCAAAACCTTGTCAGGAATTATAAGACCCTCCTCTGGGTTGATTCATAAAAGATGGATTGGGCATCATTCCAGTAGGAATGTTCTGATAAGGATTATTAAAATTGCCCCCAGTTGGATTAGATCCAGGCTGAGGGTTGTTGAAACGGCCCCCACTGTTACCCATGATTTTGGTCAATCTTGATGGTGTATTGATGATGGTGTACTCAGGCTCCTAATAAGAAATTTCTCCTGAGAAAAGTGACATTCATCTCTTCCTAGAAAACATATTTTTGAAGAGAGTTCGCAGGTTTCTTATATCCTAGGGTGCGAGAGTGACCCATTCTCACAGGCTACCTTTAGCTAGGGTGTGAACTTCTCGCACTGTGCTACATAGTTAGGGTGCGAACTTGTTCTCAAGCTTGGAAAAAGATGAAGTCTCGATGGTTCTAGAAGGGAATCTTATAGAGAATGGGTTGGCATTCAAATGGTTATCTTTTTACTGGTTTCCCTGATATTGTGGGATCATTCTTATCCAAGTAACCATCTCATCCTCTCCTATATATTGATGGGAGTCTCATGGAAAAGGTTAAGCAATATTAATTGGAGAATTGGTGAAGGAATTGTGTGAAGGACCTAGCTTGAACAGGAGCTTGGAGACTCTAGCAAGTCTATCAAGAGGAATTGGATCTTATTCATACAAGGATCGAACAAGTGTGTGTGTTGGAACCAAGAGCCACCGAAAGGAAGCTTGCAACATCAAGGCGATCAAGTTGTATATTCTACTTTCGATTAATATGATACAGTGGCATGTCCTTTTCCCATAAAGTCATTCTTACTTTATTGTGTAATTCCTTGATCATACACCATAAGTTGACGATTGAATATATTTTGATATCTTCACTTTGGTTGGTTTGTGTTGTCTTGGTCTTGACCTCACGAGAGCACCAGAGCGAAGCGGGAGAAACAGAGACCCTAGGAAGCGATAACACCCACCTGGATTAGATCCAGGTTGGGGGGTGACCAAAGTGTAAGACTGACCTCCTTCAGGTGGGAACTTAGAGGATTGAAGTGGATTCATCATGCCAAAAGTATTGGTCAGAATCAGCACCGAGGGGATAGTGATATAGGGCAGAACTTGTCCGCCATCTGGGTTTTTCCATCCATCCATAGAAGGATTAGACCCGGTGTTAAGAACAAGGACACTTCCTACATTAGGATTCTCTTGGGGAATATGAGAAACACCAAACGGGAAGGGAGTGTAAGGAGGTGTAGTGCCCCCAAGTCCAAGGCTATCGTTCTGGCCAGCAGCTGGGATGGCAGTTGAAAACTACGAGGTGAAGTTAGGAATACCATAAGAAAATGGACTAGAAGCAATGGGGATGGTATGAACATTGTAACTCGGCGAGTTGCCAAAAACTCCAAAAGGGTTTGTGGCAAGATATGTAGCATTAACTACAGGCCGATCCATTGTACCAATATAAGCCTCTGGCACTGCAACAATAGCGGTTGCAGGTGTCAAAGGGGTGCCATTAACTATAGTGGGATTGGGAGTCAAAGAAATCCCAGTGTTCTGAAGACTAGACTCGGTACTCATCCTTCTGGGACCACAAGTCTGAAAAGTGGATGTGTGTGTACCACTATTGATAACTCTACGCCTTTTAGAAGGCAATAACTCGAAAACTGGTGGTAACTGTAATAAACAGCGGGACTTGCGAGGAAGTTGGTCTGACTCCATGATGACTTATGACTCTCCAACAAATAAAAATATATCCTAAGGCCAACTAGTAGTCAAAGAGCATACCAAAAATTCAAATGGCCAATATGCATGCAAACGGGCTAAAGTGGCTGAGTGGCCTCCCTCGCTAGAGAAGGTATGTCTCGTCCAAGAGGGACTTGAGACTCCCCGCTAAAGTTTGGAGGTAACAAAATCATTTATAAGGGCCCTTGTAGGCTTAAAAACTAGTCGGTCAGATCCCCCTGGAAAGGTAATCCTCCATAAAGTTTGTGTGATGTCTGACCCCTATCTGACTTAGGGTACAAGAAGCATAACCTCTGCAAGTAACCTATGAGATACCTAAGGAAAGAAACTAATAAACCAATGTATAACCGATGCAAAGGTGAGAAGTCGTAAATCTGGATCACCATATGGGTAGGGTAGCAAAGCCCGAAACCCTGGAAGTACCACCTCTCACAGAGGTATGGGCACTAGAAAGATCCCCAAATATGAATAAATCCATAGAAATATCACTGACACTAGGTGAGTATCCAGGGTTATCCCTTCAACTTACTTCACATGACCTCGCGATTAACTCCGGTGTGAGTGGAGCCTCCTGATATTACCAATTATACAATGGACTTATCAACTCCCTTTCTCAAACACATATGTTGATTTAATTGCCTTGGAGAAGTTTACTCACAAAATCCTATTCCAAGGAACTAAATCCTAGTCTAGTTTGTGCACCCTAAAAAATAAAATCGTTACTAATCAATTTTAGTTTAAAGTGTAAATTTTATTGGCCATGGTTACTCAAAAAGGTATGGAAGTGAAACTCATGATGTTATGACTCTGTAAGAAAATAAATATAGATATAATGCAAAGCCTAACTTTAACTTTTTAGTGAATGATATGCTTAATAAAATAGTGAAATTTTCAATTTCAACTCTGCAATTCAGAAGTAAAATGCAATCTTTCGCTAAATGTGCTAAGCTAATGATAAATATTCAAAGACAAAAATGCCAACCAATGCAAAATGCCTATTTTTTTGTATTTTCACTATTCTAAAAAAGAAAATGCATGGACTGATAAGAAACCTGATATATAAATTCCACTGTGTATAAAAACAGTAACCCAAGCAGGATACCAAGCAGCCAAGCAAACAACCCAAAAACCAAGGACAAATTAAAAATCGAAAACAAAGAGAAAGACTACGCCCAAAAATTCAACTCCCAACAGGCTTCCTATCATCCCAGATAATCTCAACAGGCACTACAGAGACCCAAGAAGGCTTAGTAATCCTCAAAACCTACCCAGCAGACACTAAACTAGGAAAACAAGCAAGGGGAAGTGGTATATGCGACTATTCAAGAGAACAAAGTGTATATACGCTTCTTGCAGTGAGACAACACGCGTGTATACACGATTGTCAAGGAAAAAAGGTGTATATGATTTAAAACAAGGCCAGGCAAGGGTAAAAGGCTGAAAACTCAGACCCAGAGTGAACAAAATTTGTCCAACAGTGATACGACGAGAAACACAAAGGAAAAAGAGCAATGTAAGAAGAAAAAGTACTTCAACCCTTAGAAGGAAGATTTGTCCCCAGTGGAGTCGCCATTTCTGTTACAAGGGAAAAACTCTCTATGGCCAAGGGTAAACCACAATAGACAGGTATGACTGTTATGACTGCATAAATCAACTCAATTCCAACATATGTTATATACCAATGTGTAATATAAGAAAGAGGCCTACCTTGATCCAACGTTTGATGATGTTCCACCATTGAGCACTTTGACCCAAAGCTTTATACCTGCAAGAAGTTCTCAACAAACAAGCAATGCAAGCATATAGTGATAATAAAAACGGGTTAACACATTAGATAGCATAATCCATTAATAAACATTACAAACACGCCCATGGATAGTAATCATATATTTGCAAGATACCAAGAGGACAGAAAATGAGTATTTGTATTAATAATTGATCAGCAGAAGTGACAACATTACAGACTTCCCTGTCGACACGGTTCGAAACCAAGAGACCAAGTTCCTTCCAGCTGGGTCTCCACCACTTCAATCCTCCACCAAAGGCAAGCTCATAGGAAAGAGGCAATGAGGTCCTCTCAACAATAAGGGAAGAGCTTGGGGGCTGAACATTATGTTCAGACTTGAGGGACAAAGAGATGGAGACTCAATATGAAGTAATTTCTCCAGAGTAACTTTGCTCTCAAAGTTGAGTGCTTTCTCCTCTTTTCCATAGATCAAAATTGTGCTCTTATAGCCTTTAGAATGCAACTGAAGGGCCGAGTCGGAACGTTTCCAGTATATGGAAGGCCAGGGATCAGAGATCTCCTATTGTGACATGGAAACCCGACTTCATTTTGTATTTTCTGGCACAAATCCCGATATACATGAGTTGTAGTGGAGTAGCAAGCGTATACGCATCTTGCAAAGCAGTTAGGGAGCATATATGTGGAAAAATATATTTTTTAGCTCTTGATTCATCAAAAAGGGATGATAAGTCTGCATAGGGAAATGGAAAAAGGCCCTTTGTGCAAGATAGCAATGGTGAGGCAAATCTTGTTGTAACACCCATTATAATCCCCGGTTTGATTAATGATTATGTAGATATAATATGTGTCTATGACTAAGCGATGTAATATGTGAATTGTATTTCAATGTTTTAATAATAAAATGTGATTCCAACTGCTAAGGGGACATGGACAAGAGATGTGGGATAAATTAATCCACAAGAGAGGGAGTGTACAGGATAATGTCCAACATGGGTCCAAGGGGGGAATTACCCATGTTTATGGATTTAACCTATTTTCCTAAATCTGCTATTGTATATGAACCTTCCCATTTTTGATTGAGTGTTTCCAAATCCAATCATTGAATACATGTAAGAGGGTGGGTGTGAGTGGTCACATCCTGAAGTTATTGGGAACATGGGGGTTGAGTAAAATCATCTTGGGGAAGAGAATGAGTCAAAAAAGGAAAGAAAAAGAGAGGAATTGTGTATGGGTTTAGAGGGAAGTAACAAAAATTTGAGCAGCTTGGGTAGTTAGTCAAGTTTGGGCATGGAAAGAGAGTTGGGAGTGGGTGCAACCATAGGAGGGAAAATTATGGAGAATGATTGGAGTGAATTGGAGATGGAGAACTAAAGAGCCTGGTTTTCAGGATAGAAGAGTGAACTCCTATGTGATTTTCACTGGAACAACAAGTTTTTTTATTGGTTTGTTGATATTTTTCCTAACAACAGTTTCCCTTGAGTTCCCAGCTGAGAGATTCCTAGCTACCTATGCCAGAGAGACCCTGATAAATGAATAGCACATTTCTTTGGTTATCCTTAATAAACATATGGTACATCCTTTGGGTTAACCATGATAAATGGAAGGTTCATCCCTTGGGTTGTCCTTAATAAATGGATGGTACATCCCTTGGGTTATCCCTGATAAAAGAATGGTGCATTCCTTGGGTTGGGGCCAGTCAAGAGGAAGAGAGTTGGTGGAAAAGTCAGGATAGTTGTAGGACAATATCAGTTGGTTTGAGAGATTTATGAGTTGTGAGTGGAATGTGAGAGGCCACCCTCTTTTGTGGATTTCTAACCTCAACTCGGGGGTGACTGGTTGTTGAGATTTGGAATAGTCAGTCTACAGTTGGGTGGAATGTTTATCCCAAGTAGTTGGTTGCATGAATCTTGTTTAATATAAGTGTTTTTCTCTCGTACTGAGTTATTTACATGTGTTATTGATGTGCATGAACTATGTATGGATGAGAATGACTTATATTCTACTGTAATGAATGGTTTAGTTGTATCTCATGTTGATTATTAGCATGATTTAGATGCATAAGATTTATGGTTATTACCATAGCTAAATCTGTTATAAATTGTAGTTGTAGGCTATGCGAAAATAGATAACAACAAAAGAATGGATTTAATTAGCAGAAGTTTCATTTTATGTTTATTTCACATGTATTGTTGCCTAGCTGGAGGCTAAGTATGTTACTAAAATGGTATCAAAGATGATAAAGAGAAATTTTTAGCGCGACGTGACCCAACTTTGGTGGTTGGGTATGTTATAAGTGCAATTATTTATTCCAACTATCTTAGTCACACCACAAAATCCACTTCGAAACCCTATTTAATTGAGCCAAGGACTATGATTGTAACAATAGTTTTAGTTATACCATATGGCTCATGTAGGGGAACATCATTGGCTTCTCAACAAGCTCATGTTTCATTGATAGCACAATTGTAGTATTAGTTTCACTTTTCACACAAGTAGCGGGTATTAAATGATCAACAATGGCACCAATTTCTACAAGGGTGATTCACCTACTCCAAGGCACAAACATTACTAGTTCAAAAACTCGGTGTGATGGTGAAGGAATTCACATCTTTTGGTATGATATCTACAAAAAATTAAACATCTTTGTCAGTGGAGACAACAATGGTAATGGATATAGAATGTTTGAGGATTTATATATTTTGATCTTCTAAAGTATATAGCTCCACAACATCATCAATTGATCTTGGCAGGGATCTTGTGGTTGCAGAAGTTCCAAGTGTGAGAACCTTCATACCATGAAAACTCCTCATGGTTCAAAACCAACTAAATCCCTTGTAGCTTCTTGTATCAAATAGCTCAAATAAGAGTAATAATTAACTTTATGTTTCTTTCGAGGGAAAATAACTCATAAGATTTTAGATAAGATAAACTAATCAAATCTACAGATCCAACAATATCTCACCGGATTTTGGGCAAATATCCCCAGAAAATATGCCTAGAAAAGGTAAAAAAACTTAGCACATTTAGACTATGACTAATTGTATTTTCGTGGTTGTAACATTCCCAACCACCCACAGGTCGGGCTCTGCTACTTCAAGCATGCTCTTGGAATTATTTCTCTTACGGATACCTTTCAAATTGATAATGATGCATAAAATAAAGGAACTAAATGACTTGCACAACAATAACCAACAAACATGCATATTCTAAAGATTGAATTCAAAGATAAATAAATACATAGTGGAATAAATCATAAACAGGTAAATACCATAACATAGAGAAGTTATCTTTTATAAAAGAAGAAACCAATTGGCTATAGACCAAGGATGTTTCACCCAACCGTAGACATTGTTGTTCCTAGTATCAACATCAATGTTACCCTCGATCCAGGGGTATGAATCCACAAGGACGGTTCCAGAGTGTTACTTGGCTTCCCAAACTAGTCAACACTCAAGCTCTCACAGGCTTCCTAGCACCCACAACAATCCAAGTACCCAACTCTCTTCTACGCATCTTGCACAACCCAAGAGAATGGACCCTCTCCCTTCTCTTCCATGCAGTCCCTTAGGATGTCCTTCTCCTTCCAGGGCTCTAGTGCAGTTGGTCTAGAATCTCCATGTTGGGACTCTCAGGACTCGTAGCTGTGAGAAAAGATGGACACGGGCCAAATCATCTCAGACATGCATGCCTCAAGTCATGGTTGGATTACACCAGTAATCTATACAACCAACAATACCATTGCTTCTCTTCAGCAGTTTGTTTCCCTTTCCCAAACCAAGACACATATGAGGAAATATGAGTGGTTGAGAGAAATGAATGGAGTGAGATTTCCATGAAAGGTGTGAACAAAGAGAAATGGAGTGCATGCATGAATGAATGAATGAGTGAGTGAATGAGTGAGGGACCAGGGACATGTTTAAGTAATTATTAGGAATCAAGAACCTCATGGCCTTCCCCCAAGAAGCTCATGAATTGATTTCCTCCATTAAAAAAATGGGTGGTTTAAAAATATAAAATAAATGCTTAGCCCCTAAATCCCCCTCTCTTGTGGAATCATAGCCCCCTATAACTCTATTTCTTGTCCGTTTAGCAGCCAACGATGTAATTATTATTAATAATGATCAAAACATTACATTTCTTAGGCACTCTAGCCTCTCGACAATTAACAAAATACATTATTTAATATGGGGCTCAAAACCTAGGGTGTTCCTTCTGCACTCCCTTATTTTGGCACTGTCCTCAGTGCATATACAAAATAGAGATCAAAATCTTAAAATTTATCCAAAAAGTAGTGGGTACTCTACCCGCATGGAATCTTCATACTCCCAGGTAGCATCTTCAGGACTGTAGCAGGTCCACTAAAATTTTACCAGCTCTATAACTCAATTCCAGAGCATTTTGAATTTTCTGTCCAATATTCGCACTGGATGGACCTGAAAGTCTCCCTTTGTCTCTACCTGAATCATATGCCAATCAATAACGTGGTTAGGATCATGTACATACTTTTTTAGTAAATATTCATGAAATACATTATGCACATTCATGGAAGCAGGCAATGAAATCATGTATGAAACTTTCCCTATTCTATCCAATATCTTAAATGGACAACAAAATCTGGCTGCCAACTTTGTACAACTACCCAACTTCAAAGAAATATTCTTGGGCTTCACTTTTAGAAGCACATGCTCCCCCACTTTAAATTCTCTAGCTATCCTATTCTTATCTGCATAAATTTTCTGTCTATCCTGAGATGCCTTTAAATTCTACTTATCTTAACCATCTGGTCTTCCATATCCTTGAGCAACTCTAGCCCAAGTACCACTCTATCTGCTAGGTTGTCCCAGCTCATTGGAGTATTTTATTTCCTACCATACATAGCTTCAAATGGGCTCATTTTCAATGAATCTTGATGCCCGTTATTATAGGTAAACTCAACCAAGTGCAAGTAATCTTCCCACTTAGATGGCTTATGCATCACATACATTCTCAACATGTCTTTAATTACTCGGTTGACCCTCTCAGTCTGCCCATCTGGCTAGGGATGGTATGTTGTGCTAAAGTTCATATTTGTACCAAATCCTTTAAATAATCCCCTCCATAAATTTGAAGTAAACTTTGTGTCCCTGTTTGAGACAATTGTCCTAGGTATCCCATGCAACCTAGCAATCTCCCTCATGTAAATTTTTGCAATATTAGTTGTGGTATGTGTTGTTTTTATAGGAACAAAATGAGAATCCTTTTCAATCTGTCAACCACTACCATGATTGAATCATGTTGTCTTGATGTCCTTGGTAATTTAGTTATAAAATCAATGGTTATCACTTCCCACTTCTTCTATGGAATTGGTAATGGTTGTAGAAAACCCACGGGGTGCCTATGCTCAGCCATCACTTTTTGACATTCCATACATCTGGCGATGTAATCAACAACATCCTTTTTAATTCCCAACCAAAAGAATTGTCTTCTTACTGTTGTAATAATTTTCTGGTAACCAGGATGTCCAACATATGGAGCATTATGCATTTCTTTTAATACCAAATCCCTAAGTTCTCTGGAACTAGGAACATAAATTCTATTTTTATGCATAAGTAATCCATCTTCCTTCATCTTGTACTCTTTCATTTTCTATTATACATCTCCTTGTTGTAAGCTTTCTGTTACCTATAGGTAATGCTGATTGGTAACAAGAGCATCTAAAATTCTTCTCTTCAAGTCTGACTAATGCATACTGATATTTGTATTATGCATTATATGTACTCTTCTACTAAGTGCATCAACAAATTTACTTTCTTTTCCTTTGATATGCTTTATATCAAAGTTGTATTCACTTAAAAATTCCATCCATCTTGTTTTCCCGACATTCAAAGTTGGTTGTTCAAAAAGATACTTCAGACCACTATGGTCTTTTCTCAATTAAAATCTCTTTCCCATGAGATAATGCCTCCACATCTTCAATGCGTGAACAATGGCAGCAAGCTTCAAGTCATGTGTGGCATATTTCCTCTCATGTTCCTTAAGCTTTATGGACTCATAACCAATGACATGTCCATTTTGAGTGAGGGCTCCTCCAAGTCCTTCCTTACATGCATCTGTACACACCATAAAAATTTCATTTGGGTCAACAATCTTTAACACAGGTGCACTAGTAAGTAATTCCTTCAACAAATTAAAATTCTCTTCACACTTAGTAGTCCATTCAAACTTAATTCCCTTATTTTTCAAAGAAGTGATGGGATGAGAAATCTTACAGAACCCTGCTATAAAACTTCTCTAGTAACCATCCAACCCCATAAAATATATGACTTCTGAAACATTCTTGAGTGATGGCCATCTACTAATGGATTCAATATTCTCTAGATCCACTTCTATGCCTTGTTTTGAAATAATGTGTCCCAAGTAATGGATCTTATTTTGATAAAAGGAAAATTTACTGATCTTGGCATACAACCGATGTTCTCTTAGCACTTGCAATACCAGTCTTAAGTGATGTTCATGCTCCTCTTTAGACCTAGAGTAGACAAGTATGTCATCCAGGAATACTATGACAGCCTTATCCAAATAATTTTTGAATATGCCATTCATTAAGCACATAAAGATAGCTGGTGCATTGGTCAGTCCAAATGGCACCACTACAAATTCATAATTCCCATACCTGGTTCTAAAGGTTGTCTTATGGATGTCTTCTTCCTTGATTCTTACCTAATGGTATCCCAACCTCAAGTCTATCTTTGAAAATATCTTTTCTCCTCTTCGTTGATCAAAGAGGTCATCAATTCTAGGTAGAGGATACTTTTTCTTCATAGTGGACTTATTCAGTTGTCTAAAGTCGATACACAGCCTCACGATTCCATCCTTATTTTTGACAAAGAGTACTAGTGCTCCCTAAGGTGAAACACTTGGATGTATGTACCCTTTCTTCAACAATTCCTCCAACTACATTTGTAATTATTTTAACTCTGGTGTACTCATTCGATAAGGTGTTTTTGACAATGCGGCAGCTCCTGGCACTAAATCAATAGAGAAATATATCTCCCTTTTTGGTGGAAATCCTGGTATTTCTTGGAATAGATCCTCAAATTCTTGTAGTGCCAAGAAATATTCAAGGCTTGGCCCCTTTGTAATTTCTGGCTCTTCCACATGGGCTGCATACAATTGAAACATGTCTTCAGTTGTAAGGATGAAATCTCCCTTATAGAGATGGATCTTGGAACTCCTTTCACAGTGCTATGTTTTCCATCTCCATCAAGACATGTAAATGTCTTGCTATGACAATCTAGGACAACATGATGCTTTTCCAACCAATCCATTCCAATTAGAATATCATAAGACCCCAATGGTATGATATTTATATCAACACTAGTATTCACACCATTAAGACTTATGGAACAACCTCTGACCATATCATGGATTCTCCTTTTGGTTCCAGTGGCTAGCTGAACCAAAATTGATTTTCCAATATTACTTTTATCCAAATGTAATCTATCCACTATTTTAGGATCAATGTAACAATGACTTGCTCATGAATCAATTAAAATAGCAACAGGTTTATTTATGATCTTACCTTCCACCTCGATCATACTGAATTGGTATTCTGCTTATCGATAATCTAAGGCTGCATAAATCCTTCCCATGTCTTCGATTTTTGTAGCCTCTTGGATGTTTTACACGGTCTTCAATCTATCCTTTCTGTGTGGGAAGTCCTGATCTTCTTTGCATCCCCAACATTGGATTGGTGGTCTTCCCCTTTTTCCCAAGGAGTCTTCTTTCTTAGATTCTCCCATAGCATATTGTTCTTGATGATTTTTATTAGGTTCATTTCTATTGAAAGTAGGTTTGAATACCTTCCTCCTCTGATCAAACTTCTCCTTCTTCTTATCCTTCCAATATTTATACATGGATTCTCTACCCTAGCCTTGCTCATATAGGTATTTAGCCTTCCTGATGGCCTCAGTCAAGGTCTTGGGCTCATCATACCGAATCGTTTCTTTATAAAAGGATGGCATCCCACTCAAGAACCTCTATACTTTCACCTTCTCATCATTTATAAACCCTACATACTTTAACAACCCCAAGAACTTCTTCTCATACTCTTCCATGGTCATGCTTCCTAGCCTAAGTTCAAAGAACTCCTGCATTTTCTTGTCATAGAAATTATCTGAGGGGTACTCCTTCTGGAAATACTTCTTGAACTTCTTCCAAGTGATCCTATTCTCATTAATATGCTCAAATTTCTTCAGTTGATCCCACCACATTGCAGCTTTCCCATGTAAATGGTAGGTGGAAATTCTGGCTTCTAGGTTTCATGAATAGTTATGCAATTGGAAATATCTCCTGAGTCCAATCAACCATGCTTCAACATCATATTCCCTTTCCCTTTCACCATCAAAGGATGGTGGCCTAAGCTTCCTTAGCTCTCCTTGAAAACTGTCCACTTCATGTCTTCTTCTTTGGTGCCTAACAGGAGACACCTCTGGACTGCTTATGGAGTCTTCAGATGCATAAAAATTTCTTGCTGAGTAAGGAGGTGAGTGATATCTATTATTTCTACTAGAACTTTTTGAATAACTAGATCTTCCACGATCATATATTCTTTCATGATACCTTCCTTCTTCCTCTTTCTTTGAGCCATTCTTTGTTTGTCTCTGCAACTGATTTAAGCTCTGCAACACTCGGGCATTTATTTGACTTTGTTCTCTCAACAGTCTCTCATTTTTTGCTTTGTAACTTTACACTTCTATTTTCAGGCTTCTCGCAGTTTCTATCAATGTTTCTGGCTCCCCTCAGCCCTTGTGTCCATTGGATTTCATCTCTGCATTACCAACTCTGGTATTCTAGCCTTTTGCCTCTTTATCATGGATGGAGGCTCCCTCACCTTCTTCCATCTCTCGAATATTCATTCTGAGATGATATGTTTAAACCCATTAATTCTGAAAAATGTTCAAGCCACCATTTTGTTAGAATTATGCATATAAAATAAATTTTCCAAATAATTCTATAGGTCCTTTTTCTTCTCAATTCATGAAGAATATATCCCCATTCTCCACAACATAATAGTGCCATGTTATCCTTTAGCTGATACAGAAATCAATTATCTGCAGGTGCTTCCCTCAAGCCATGTCTCAAGTGACCATGGTTCGAAACCATGGGCTTAGTCCTTCTTTAGCACCTCGCTCCATGTCCTTTCACACAGGGGTTTGTGCAAACCACATAACCAAGGTCTAGGTTACCTCCCAAGCCTTTTTTACCTTATCATGAGACCCGCATGGGGTCTATTCTTTGTTGTTAATTTCCAATTCCTTCTAGAGCTACACTTCATCGAAGTCTTCACTAACTCCACCAACAAGGATCATATGGTTGAGACTTGATCTCCCGCTGAATGGATGACCTCGCCCCCCAGTTGGAGGCTTCAATGGAAATCAATGGTTGTGTCTTAATCAAGCGTTGAGATGGATGGTTCTCAACCAATTCGAAAATTTGATGCTTCGGGGCTTTGGGACATTCAACTCCATGCCACTCAACTCCCCCAGAGTGACAATCCACCGAAGTATTTACCATGCTCCTCCATTTCTTAATCCAATGATCGAGAAAGGTCCCGAAGGAATCCTATATCGACGGGATGCATGCCTTCACGACTTCGGGCTTTGACATTTTTCCTTGGTAGAAACTTGGAAATCCCCGAAGTCACATACTCTCGAAGATGACACAGCATGGTGATGTCAACCAAGGTGACATGGACCCATGGCACGTGTTCCACGTATTACTCAAAAAAAGAGAGATCAAGATCTAAACGGTGTTGAATCGGGGTGACACATGTCCCCACACGACCCCTTGCCACATGGTACAAGCCACATCATCAACCAAATCTTGGATTCCGGAGCTCCGGGCTTCGAAGGTTTCCCAATTCCAACACATGCTACCCCCGGGATAGTCAAACGACGAAAGAAATAGACGGCTCACACACCCCCCATAGCCAACAGATGTGATTAACTCTGGGCTTTGGGCTTCGGGTTTTCTCACTCAAAATGACCCCCATACTCCCGAACTACCGAAATCCAGAGCGGAGAGGTTCCAAAGCTCCAAAGCTTCGCTATCCTTCCACCCTTGCTAGATCTGATGGTCCTTAATACTCCTGAAATCCACTGCTCCATCTAACGGTTGACAGGACTTTGGGACTCTAGGTTATAGAATTTCATGAAGGTTTAAAAATTTTGAAGTGAAAAATCCCAAAGTGATCAATGCCATGTGACCACAATCAATGATGGAGATCCATCTTCACCGCCCATCAGATCGGATGAAAGATGGGACTTCGGAACTTCGGGACTTCAGGAGACTTCTGCACACTACACCATAAATCCCCCAAACGTCGAATTCCTGAATACTTGCTAATATTCAGACACGTGTCCTCAAACATGAATGGTCCAGATTAACTACGGAGTTCAGGACTTCGGGAGATTTCCCTTCTTGCAGCTTGAGGACTCACTTCTTCTGGAGTGTCAATCTTCCGAACTGTCGTGAGATCTATGGCTCACATTCGCTCATGCGTATATTTGATGGCTGAGACTTAATCTTACCCAACCTCTTATTTCACCTTCATTAGATGAACCTTGTTCACCCTCCCTTCGATCCAACGATCCAGATCTCTCTTAACCCCAGAGTGGCGATCGCTCCTAAATTCGAAAGGGATGGTCACAATCCTTCGATCCCTTACAAAGGATCTCTGATGTTCTAGCTTCTGCGTGGAATTTGCAATGCCATTCCTCCTAATATTTTTGACTTCAAGGTCATAAATCTATCTCAACCATGAGACTCTGACCAATAGACTCGGCCCATACTGGCCTGGTGTTTCAACCAGAAGCTCTGATACCAATATGTAGCATTCCCAACCACCCACAAGATGGGATATGCTACTTCTATCCCGCTCTCAAACTACTTTCTCTTACATATACCTTTCAAATTAGTAAGTATGCATAAAAGAAAGGAACTAAATGACATGCACATCAATAAACAACAAGCATGCATATTCTAAAGATTGAATTTGACGATAAATAAATACACAGCAAAATAAATCATACACGGCTAAATAATACCATAACAGAGAGCACTTATCTTTTATAAAATAAGACACCAATTGGCTTCATACCCAGGACATTCCACCCAACCATAGACACTGTTGTTCCTAGTCTCAACAACAATGTCACCCCCGATCCAGGGCTATGAATCCACAAGGATAGTTCCAGAGTGTTACTTGGCTTCCCAAACCAGTTAGCACGCAAGCTCTCACATGCTTCCCAACACCCACAACAATCCAAGTACCCATCTCTCTTCTACCCAGCCTGCACCACCCAAGATAATGGACCCTCTCTCTTCTCTACCACACATTCCCTCAGGTTGTCCTTCTCCTTCCAGGGCTCCAGTGCAGCTGGTCCAGAATCTCCATGTTGGGACTCTTAGGACTTCAAGCTGTGAGCAAAGTTGGACACAGGCCAAAGCATCTCAGACATGTAGGCCTCAAGTCATGGAGGGATTACACCATAAATATCTACAGTCAAAGATACCATGGATTCTCTTCAACAGTTTTTTTCCCTTTCCCAAGATAAGACATGGATGAGGAAAGATGAGTCTGTGATAGAAATGAATGGAGTGAGATCTCCATGAAAGGTGTGAACAAAGATAAATGGAGTGCATGCATGAATGAATGAATGAGTGAGTAAATGAGTGAGGTGAACAGCAGCAGAACCAAAACGAGAGTGAGAACCCCCCCAATACACTAGGGACAAGTTTATGTAATTCTTGGGAATCAAGAACCTCATGGCCTTCCCCCAAGAAGCTCACATAATTGATTTCCTTCATTAAACAAAAATGGGTGGTTTAAAAATATAAAATAAATGCTTAGCCCCTCAAGACCCCTCTCTTGTGGAATCATAGCCCCCTATAACTCTAGTCCTTGTTCGTCTAGCAACCAAGGATGTATTTATTATTAATAATGATCAAAACATTACATTTCTTAGGAACTCTGGCCTATTTTAATTGTTTGGGCACTTTGGCCTCTCAACAATTAACGAAATACATTATTTAATATGGGGTTCAAAACCTGGGGTGTTACAATGGTTTTCTAGATTTGGTAATAGGTGTTGACTTACTCTAGAGTAAACATTAAAAACTTGAAGACATCATTTGGTTTGTACATTTAAATTTGAGTGAAAATGAATGTTTACAAACTAATTACTTCATTGTTTCTTGAAAAGACAAATTTGTATAACTATTCTTCACCCCTAAAAGGACAAATTTCTTTGACTATTCTTCACTCCCCTAAAAAAAACATTCTCTTCTTTCAGTAGACCTAATTTTGCCCCTTTGGTTTGAACTTTTAATTTTAGGAACCTAATTTTTTCCCTTCTTTGGTTTGAACTTTTAATTTTAGGAAATATTGTATCTCGTAACTCAAATTTTTGAATATCAAATATACATTGTGGGCTATAAAAGCAATAGATACCTAATGGTCACTTGCAATGGAGATGCAAGTTGTAGTAGTTAAGTTGGTTTCTCTCCAACTTTTATAATTAGGTGGTATTATTTTTAACTAGAAGCTTGAATATGGTGATTCTAAATTGCTTTGACTATTCTTCACTCCCCTAAACAAAACATTCTCTTCTTTCACTAAACATAATTTTTTCCCTTTGGTTTGAACTTTTAATTTTAGGAACCTAATTTTTTCCCTTCTTTGGTTTGAACTTTTAATTTTAGGAAATAAAGCATCTCATAACTCAAATTTTTGAATATAAAAAATGCAGCGTGGGATATAAAAGAAACAGATACCTAATGGTAACTTGCAATGGAGATGCACGCTATAGTAGTTAAGTTGGTTTCTCTCCACATTTTATAATTAGGTAGTATTATATTTAACTAGAAGCTTGAATATGATGATTCTAACTTTGTAACAATGTACTTCAAGTTGTTAATGTGCCAATTGCACTTTCTTTTAGGGTTATTTTTTGGATATATTGTCACTTGATTGGGGGTATTTTTTATGTATCAGAAATTAATATTTCTCAATGAGACTTTGATTGTCCCAAAGATGGATAAGGCCTTTTTTTAGGCAGACCCCATGTGTGTGTTTACCTCATCTCTATTAGTAGTTTTTTAGTATGATTTATAAGTGTCTTTTGGTATTTGGGATTATATGGAATTAACAAACCAAGGGTGTCAACCAGCTCCAGTGAAACTATGAAGTTCAATTACACAATCTCTTCTAGTGGTGCAATTATTTTTTCCAACTATCTCAGTCACACCACAGACTCCACTTCCAAAACCTATTTAATTGAGATGAGGATTGTGATTGTAACAATAGTTTTAGTTGTACCATAGGGCCCATGTAGGCCAACATCATTGGCTGCTCAACAAGCTCATGTTTCATTGATAGCAAAATTGCAATATTAATTGCACTTTTCACAAAAATAGCAGGGATTAAATGATCAACCATGTCACCAATTGCTACAAGGGTGATGCACCTACTCCAAGGAAAAATCATTACTAGTTCAAAATCTTGGTGTGGTGGTGAAGGAATTCACAGCTTCTGGTACGATATCTACAAAAAATGCAACATTTTTGTAAGTGGAGACAACAATGGTAGTGGATAGAGAATATTTGAGGATTTCTATATTTTGATCTTCTAAAGTATATACCTCCACAACATCATCAATTGATCTTGGGAGGGATGTTGTGGCTACAAAAGTTATAAGTTTGAGAACCTTTACACTATGTAGACTCCTCATGGTTCAAAACCAACTAAATCTCTTGTAACTTCTTGTATCAAATAGCTCCAAAAATCTCTATCCATGTTGATCTGAATTGTAGCAACAACAAGCATATGCTTCAAGAAATGGGAAATATATGTGGACATATACCAAATTCTGAAATGTCATTTGTTCAAAATAGAAAGAGTGCAACAAGAATCTAGTGCATGTGGAAATATTTATAGAACAATGAAATCCAAAGAGTACCTACATAATCAAAAGGGTTACATTTTCCTTATCCCCCCATGGTGGGATAGAATCGTGAAAAAAAATATAGGGTATGAAAGTCTCAACTTAATTATTTATGATACAATCTATTGATGTACAACTACTCATCATGAAACTTGTGATCAAGAATCTTTAGAAATTATTTTCACTTATTTTTCTAGCTATAGACAGTGAGTCAAGATCTCTAAAAGTTAATAGGTTGTTTATATGGATAGTAATCATCTATGAATTATATGGAAACAAAGTACATGTGAGCAACAATCTATTTCCATAGTTGTTGAAGCTGATATAATGTTTCCCTACTGGCTTGTCCCATGAACCTATGCTTATTCTCTTGTCATAAAATTATTTATCAATTCTTCCTATAAATCAAATCGATGTTTAAGTTGTACAATAATAATCTCCAATTGCTCTATAATTCAACTAGATTGCTTTGTTTATAAAATAAATGCATTGTAACCCAAATAATGCATTATTGTTCGGAACCCATACCTGCTCTGTGACTCCCAATCCTATACCTTCTTTCCACCCACATTTTTTTTCAGTAACTGGAAACAATAAAAACTAATTCGACTTCCGATTCTCAATTCTAGAAATTTCATCCATCAAATTAAAAAATTCAAGTTATGTAAATTACAACATAAAATAGATATAGAACTATAATAAATTACCTAAAATCCAATATTGGAACACTGGATTGCGTTGTGGGAAATAGAACTTGTCCCTGCTGAATAAAAAGTAGAACTAATGTCTGACCCTAAAACTGAATCTAACCCTAACCCTAGATGGATTTGCTTCTTTCCCTCAATTTCTTCCTTCTTCTTGCCCACTCTTAGTGCCGCTAGTCTTAAAACAAAATATAGTAATTTGGCAACCACAAAAACAAAATGGTGTGTTATATATACAATTGTGTATACCGCAAAGCGTTAATTCAACAAATCTAGGTGAAATATACACCAGAGAAACAAAAATATATTGCCACAAGGATAAATACCTCCAAGTGACTATCATTCCCATAAAATTGGGGTGAATTATATCTAAATAATTGTCATTACCAAGAAAACGGGGAGAATGGGAGGATTTGATTCAAATTTTAGGAGGTGAAATGGATTTTAGTGCTTTTAGTTTACAAATTTCCATGGGCTAAGGGTTTTACATATAATTTTTTAAAAATAAATATGGCGATATTTATAATCAAACCCCTCTTTGCAAATGATTTTTCCACCTAAAATTACAAACCCCCTAATTTCGCCCCTAAAATTATCTATGGAGGTGAATACTGAAACACGGAGTTTGGTAGTTATTGTTCATACCATGGGATTTTTAGAGAGAATATAGTTCCAGGAACACCACGAGGAAATGGTGTTTCAGAAAAGATGAACAGGATGATCATGGAGCGTGCAAGGAGTATAAGATTGCATGTAGGATTGCCCTTACATTTTTGGGTAGAAGTTGTGGATACTGCTATTTACTTAATAAATAGAGGGGCCTCAAATTACTTGGATGGTGGCATTCTAGAGAAGGCATGGATAGGTAAAAAGGTAAATTACTCATTTCTGAATACTTTCGATTGTGAATAATTTTTCCATATTGATAGAGAAAATAGAACAAGCTTGAGGCAAAATACAAGAAGTGTA
>JASDQU010012110.1:45858-57800 GCA_032191745.1 Picea mariana | reverse complement strand
ACTTTCTAGTCTTTTTCTTGGTTATTCTTGTCTTGTGGAGTTGAGGCGCTACATCTTGGAGGATTATCTTTTGGCATATGGTGCTATTTATCATTGGAAGGTTTACAACTAGGGTTTGATTATGCTTCTTCATGAATTTGTAAGTGTTTTCTCATCAAAACTTCTTGAATGAATGATTGCTGATTAAATATCTTGCATGCATAGCTACATTGTTATTATTTTCTTAATCATTAAAACCCTAGGGAGCCAACACACAAGTAGGTTGTGGCTTCATGTCCCCATGGTAAAAGCTTAGTAGCCATTTGATTAGAGAAGGTTTAGCCTAGCCATAGCTACACTAGCTATGCTCTTTTCTTGAGTTAGTTTTAAACATAAATTGAAGAAAGAAGGCGTCCTAGGCCTAATTTATTTTACACCTAGGGTTTACTTCTAGGGTTTTGAAAAGCCTTGTCTTTGAACAACACTTTTCAGCCATAGATTTGTGTTTATAAGCTAGCCATTTTTCCAAAAGAGTCTTAAGGAAAGAATAAGGAGCCTTAGGCCTAGCCTTAGCTACACCTAATTAAGCCTTCTCTTCTTAGGGTTTTGATCTAGTGGACCTACCATAGCAGCACCATTAGACCTAATCCTCTTGTCCTTAGGTTTGAATTTCTCCAAGCCATTAGTTTCACTCCAATTGACTCCATTAACCCAAGGCACTAGTCTAGAAGTATAACTTTCAGCTTTTGTGCTAAAAAACTCTTTCAAACCCCTTTCTATTTGAAACCCTAACTATCCTAGCGTCTAACCCTAGCAAATTTACTAACCCTAACCCTAGAGGTGACGTCTTAGCCTATTGAACTCTTGTTTGCTCTAAAATTTGCGGCTAGGTCACCCCTTGAAATCCATAAAGGTCTTAAACATTTTCATTGGCTAAATTTGCAAAACGTTTACCTTTTGGCCTTTCAAACTAACCTGAAATTAGGGCTGACGTCATAGTGACAGCAACAGAATTATAGGTGACGTCACACTTGTTTGATCTCCTGCTTGGCTTAAAACGTTGTGATATTTGTCACCTTGTTGAATAGACTTTGAGTTGCTGATTATTCTCATAAGCTTAGTTGACAAAATGCCCTTCTCATTGTCTATAATTTTGACCTAAATCTAGGGCTGACATCACCTTATTTTTGCAATAGGGACGTAGCAAATATATTTATTGTGAGCAGATTTATGATATGAATTACATTGCGATATAATACAAGGTTTTGATCTTATACATTGAATGCTCATATCTCATGTGTATTTATTGAAGAAGTAATATAATCCATTTGTCTTTGTTCAGTAATCATTGACTTCGTCAATAATTACATTTGATCATTGCTCATATATATGTTGAAGATAGTCTTTAATATTTGAAGCACTAACCACTGCAACACATTTTAGTTTCATTTGTATTGTCTCGCAAACAGGTGCCCTTATCAGTGGAATATATTCTTTGACTATCTCCTTCTTGGAAGTAATCTATGAAAGGGAACCTTTATCTTGACCCTATAAACTTTAAGCCCTCTCAGAACCCCAGATTACCAGGGACGTCTCCCTTGGACTAGCCATCCTAAATAGAAAGAGCTCCCCATCGAGGTGACAGTGGGTGGGGAAGCTCCTATTACGCCAGTTTGAAGCCTTGACTCAAGCTACCTAAACCCTTCCTACAAACTGTGCGATAACAGAGCCTACCATGTGTCTCTTTAGGGTTGACTTTTTCCCTGGTTGACCTAAAATTTGATCATCCATAACTTTTTCATATAGACTCTATTTAATATTATTTTTGTGCAGTTGGAAATCTCTCATTGAGATCTACACAATGACGTCATTTCAAGAGCACTTGAGATGATCAAATTTTGATCATTTCTAATCCCTTCTGGACCTCTGTGAGAATTCTAGATCCTCCTGGACCTCTGTGAGCATTCATAGATCGTTCTGGATCACATGTATTACGTCGATTATTATTCTTGGTTAGATTATAAAATATGAGTTACATGGATGCCATTTGTAGTTCTGTTAGTTATGATTGATACTCCATCCCTGGCACAATACCTTATGGTCTTTGTGATCCTCTCTACATATTTCGTTACACCTTCCTCAACCTCGAATGAGTATTGATATGCTATTTCTTAGGGGATTTTTATGAACATGCTCCAAATGAATCTTGGGTATTAAACCCCTCAGTGTTATAAAGGTCAATGGTATGCGCACGTGTGGACTGAAGCAACAAAAATGCATAACTTAGCACCAAAAAGTGGTTCCATTTCCATTTTTTGAAGTCTTTTTAATATTGATGGAGGAAAAGAGAAATGTGGTGCCATCCATCTAAAGAGGAAATTCAATATTGGATACAAGCGAAAGAGGATGAGTTTTCCCTATGAGAGATGAAAGGATTGGGGGTGAACATAAAATAATGAAAGGTACATATATTTAATTAGACCTACATGAACTCTTTTTCACAAAGTTTCCATGTTTGTTGCATGAATGGTTAAAAAGACAAGAAGAAGTTAATTCGGCTTTGATACCATTGGATTTGGTAGTATGATATCAATACAATCTTGATAGTTTGAAGTCATTGGATAAGAAGTGGACTCAGGCCATTGAGTTTTGGTTTTCCTAGGTAAAGAAGGATATATTGTTAATTTTTCTATAGAGTATAGTGATTCTTTCAATGAAGCTGGAATAAAGTTTGAAGAAGGTCCCATAAAGTGAATGTTAGAAGAGATCCCTCTTTGGATCAAGATGTTTCTCATTGAAAAAAGAATGATGTGCATGATTTCTGATAGGATGGTTGAGTAAACCCCTTAGCACTGGGGAGGTTTATGGAAAATGTGGAGAAAAAAGAGCCATAGGATGGATCCAACAAGGAGGATCTAAGAAGTTGTTGAGATGAGGTGAGGAATGGAATGGACCCAGAAGAGTAGAGGAGAAAAAGAGCCAAAATATACTCAAGAAGAGATGAGATGAGGGAGAGAGATGAGTGGTAGAATCAATAAGATTTAGATAAGGGTGTGCAGCGAGGTGTTGGGGCCAAAATGAAGAGGAAGCTCACACCAAGAAATGGTGTGGGAGAGAATGTTGTGCGAGAGTGGAGCACGAGTGAGACTTGACCTATGAAGAGGATTGCAATTGAATATACAAGTAGTAATAGTAGTGTTAGTGAGGGACTAGGTGATGAATCCCATACCCTTTGGTTGTTATGGTATTCTACAACCTTGATAAGAGGAAGAGCATGCATATATGGTGCGTGGGTGCATATTTGTGTTGCGCTAGTGGACTTGGAAGAGGAAGATTCACACAGTCACACACTAAAAATAAGTCAAGTTTTCGTGCAGTATGGTGGGGCACCACTCCGACAGGATTTTGGCTCTCAACATAGTGGTAGTATGCTGAGTAGTCGAGTGAGCGGTGCATGAAGAAGTCATGTACTGAGTGGGGAAATTGACTCTACAAAAGGTGGAAGTGAACAAGTAGGAACGAGAGATGATTTTCATGGTGGTAGTGCGTAGACCAACCTGAAGGCAGGAGCACATAGTGGTGGTGTGTAGTCAAATCAGGAAGAGAAGGAACAAAATGAGGATTCACCAAAAATGAAGGAAGATGGAGGCTCCCCTAGTGGTGGTGGAGATGAATTGATAATGGTGGATAGTCTTGCGTGGATGTAGATAGATGGATCTTTGGGTCCTCTCACAATAAATTTCAAGAGAATGTGGTCTTACCCCCCCTTTGTTCCACCCCCTTTGTGCATTTTTTAATCAAGAATAACAAACAAAAGATAGTGAAAATGTTGAAGTTGAAGAGAGAGAAGAAGAGGAAAGAAGTAATGAAACAAGTGAAAGAGAAGGTGAAGTCAATAACGCTTTACTCCAAGCAATAGTGGTGTGGAAGGAACCAAACAATAGTAGTCGAAAGAGTCGAACTAACATTGGTCCCAAGATGGCCAATCAATATAGTACGCTGAGAATACCCTTGTTCCATGTAATGGGTAAAGATGATGTCGAACAATATTGGTTCACTTGTGAGGCAATCTGGTCTGTAAAGAGAGTTACCGATGAGGTGGATAATATAGCACAACTGGAGACTATGTTCAAGGATTGGGCCCTAACATGGTACATGAAATATAATGCTATTGTTCCAGTAGGATAAGTGAGGTGCCTGGCCAAGATCGAACAAGATATGCTTCTGGAATTTTAGAAGCTGAAGTCAGAGTACCAATGCATTACAAAGATTAAGGAAATCAAGTAGAAATACAGAGATACCATTTGGGACTATGAACAATGGTTCAAAATATTTTTGGATAGGATGAAATTATAGATACATCACATACAACACAAATAATGGTTCATTGTGGGTATCTACCCCATATCTGAGTCACACTCACCCAAAAAAAGGTGAAGAATCAGGATAAGGTAGTTAAGATCATGATGCATTTTGATGCCACACTGGGAGGCACAAAAGAATCCATTGGGTTGGTGTAGGTCAGTCACAACTGGCCAACCTAACAATCAAATTGCAATATATGGCCAAATATAAAGTTGTGAATGAACATGTGTGGTGCACTAGATGCCTCTTAGAAGGGCATCAATGAGACAAGTATCAAGGCCTTCTGAATTCTGTGGCAACTAGAGCATCAATTCCATTTCCCTCTAGACAGTTAGAATGGTGTGAAATATTATGACAATGGGGCCATGTGCCACCTTTCTTCCCCACCCTACAAAAATACCAAGCAACAAATCACACCCCTTTAGGTGAATTCTGTAAATCCTTTGACCAAAATATTAACAATTGTTGTTCCTGTTGTAGGTGAATCCTCCTGCGGACAAGTGGATTACCTCTTGGTCTCTAGACTCCTAAGGCCGAGACAAAAAAATTATTAACATGGACACTGACTTCCTTTTAGATCTAATCAAGCTAATAAATGAAAGAGAAGGAGAAAGATATGTACCTTATTAGCAACGTTTGTCCTTGCAAAGTCTAGGCTAAGATTCAATCTTGAGCTCCCTGATAATTCCTGTAAAATGAAAAAATGTATAAAAGACTTCCTACTCTACTGAGATAAGCTCAAATATAGATCCATGTACTACAGACAAACTCATATGGAACAAGCATAAGTTTGAAAGAAGCAGGCCAAGCATTGATTATTAATGAGAACAAGTAAAAGTACTTACAATCCTTTGAAGGAAGGTGCAACAACTTCTTCCAGTTCTCCTTGTCCAACCCCTTTGCTCAAATAATCTCCACTTGATTTCTTTGATGACATCTCACTCATGAGATCATAGGTTTGATGTAATTCTCAATCTCCTTTGTCTTCTGTCAATACCACTTATAGCATCATAAGTTTGGTATCGATCTCTAGTCTCCATTGTACCTTTCACCATGAGAAGGCCTCCTTATATAACCGTGGACAGGTCCAAACCACTTGAGAGATCTTTGGAATAAGTTGAGGATTCCTCTCCTTCAGTTGAGCATATTCCCTAAGATCATGCCTTGACCATCTATTCGAATCCAACCACCTTCAAGAATTGAGGGATTCTTCCCTGATTTGCCTCAACAAACCCAAAATTTACTCAGAAAAGGGGTAGTGCTCCCCCAAAAGGGTGCACAGGGTGCTCAAACACTCCCACAAAGAGGCTCAGGGAGTGCCAACACTCCCTCACAGTGGGTAGGGGAGCGCTCCTCTCCAAACTTTATTTTTTAGTGGTTCTTTCAATGGCAAAAGGTTTGTAGCTCTTGTCAACTGATTTCTCTTCTTCCAAACTAGCCTTTGAGGTGTCTTAAGTGTCTTTGTGATGTCATTAGGGGCATGACATAGGAAAGATGGCAGTATGATTTTTTTGACACTTGCAACACTTGTAGTCAAGATGTGACACTTGTAGACAAGATGCAACACTTACAACACTTGTAATGACGACACTTACAACACTATAAAAGATTGATTTTGAGGTGTAACACATTTCCCCCCAAAGTATGAAGTTAGAAGACGATGATGACTAAAGTACTTTGTATACTTTTTTTAACAAGGGTATGGATGGAGAGAAACCGGAAAAAGTTGCACACAACCATCAAACAAATATTATGACATGTTTCAAAACCCAAGGCAGGCATACCTATGCTTGAGTGATAAATACATCTTAGGTATGTCGACCATAAAATAAACTGTGGTTCCATAATTATATTGACAAAATGGTATAGCCATTGCAGATACAATGTGTATCTATACTCCTATGACCTGTACTGAATGTAGCCCCAAAGAATACACAGTGGATCTACGAGATGACAAGACATAGCCACGACCAATACAAAAGTGGATCTATATAATAGTATATGTGTCATAGTTCAAAAGAACACCTTCGCAAGATGGGAAAAGTATACATAAGAGTGATGACACTCAACCCAGGGTCTTCTTACCAATCCCAATATAGTATGAATCTAACCATTAAAAAGTGCAAGGGAGATCACCATTGATGTCAATGATTCTCAAGGTACTCTAGTACATACCGACGAATTTGAATGAATGAGATGAGGTCAAACATCCGTGGAGTCATCTGATCAGGTTTCAATGATGTAAACCCACTATCAAACACGAGGAGGCATGCCATTGAGGCATGCAGGTCCCAAGGTACTAATTGGTTTATAATTCTAGTTCTTGGATAATGTGATGAAGTCGGTAGGAATAGATGCGTCGAAGGAGGGCCTTGATGTATCCCCCATCAACAACACAAAATTGACACAGAGATGTAATTGGTGGATCAAATGAACATGAACTGACACAGGTATTGAAACAGGATATTTTTTACGAGTGACTCTCGAGGTAGATACTTCCCTTGAACACTAAGGCACGACAACAGAAACTTGACATGGACCAAAACTTGATGATGCAGTGGATTTTGTGACTTTCGTCAGGTGACCCAAAGGAGTAAAAGAAAATCAAAGGATTGGCTTAGTGCAGAGGTTTTAAAGATTAAAATGAGTGCAAAGACAAAGTGTCATGTTCAAGGGAGACCGTAAGAGCTACTGGTAGTGTTCTCAAAAAATTCTTGGCTTGCTTATTTCAATTTCCCCCCCCATCTAGATAGACAAGTACCTCTTTTTAATTTAACGAGCTCGAGGAGGGTAACACATGCTCGATATGAATCACCTTCGTAAGTTCCTCTTCCTTTGTTTAACAAACTAGAAGAAGGGTTCGGTCCCATATGGGACCTTCAATGTATGATTGTTTAACGAGTCTAGAGAAGGTAAACTTGGTGGTTTTTCATATTTAGAGAGTCTGAAAAAAACTTAAAGATGACTCCAATGTTGTCCTTTTTCGTAATGTTAGTCTCACGAGGCCAAAAAAGAGATAAATTATCACTTGAAAGAATCCCTTTCAAACCTTTTAATGAGTGGGAAAGGAAGCAAGACCACTCGGAAATATTTTCATGTTTAGAGAGTCTGAAAAGAGCTTAAAGATGACTCCAGGGGGTTCCTTTTTCGTATATCCATGTAGGTCCGAAAAAGAGATAAAATTTTACCCGGATGCATTCTCATGTATTTATGAGCACGAGAAAGGACAAAGACTAAGCTCGGTATGCCCCTAGCTTGAAAGCTAGTGGCTTAACTCCAGAATGATCATCAAAGACTGAAGACATGCCCTCCAAGCTTCAATTTATTCACCGACCACGAGGTTGTCACCAGTTTCTCTACTAGATGGAGAAAGAAGATAAGAGTGAATGAAAAGAAGGTTCAAGAGAGGTGACTGTTTCATTTTTTAATGAGATTGATATAGAAAAAGAACTATGCTTAGGGCTCTGGGTTCAATCCCCAGATTGTTGTTTCATTTTTTAACGAGCTTTCTACAGAGAGGAAAACTATTCTCAAAGATGTTGTTTCAGTTTTTAACGAGCTTGCTACAAAAAGGAAAACTATGCTCGTGACATTTGTTTCATTTTTTAACAAGCTTGATACAGAGAAGTGAAACTATGCTCGTGACCTCTGTTTCATTTTTAACAAGCTTTCCACAAAGAAGAGAAAACTATGGTTGTGGAATTTTCTTGATCATGGATTCCAAGAGAATAACACTCTAGAAGGACACCACGTCAAGGGACAAAACTCGATCATGGCTTCCAAGAGATCTTCACTAGATGGAAGGAAAACACTCTGGAAGGAATACATGTCAAGGGTCATGACAGGGGTAAGGATATAAGGCTCCAATAACCCTACCAAAGAGATCACCATGTCAACTATAGGATCCAAATCATCGGGAGTCGAAGTCATGGGATACAATGCCACATAATTGACATGCGGCGGGGGTGATACTGTCATCATATAAGAACCATTCAGAGAGGTAATACAGTAAGGACCGATGAAGGAAAGTTGATTAATAGTCACAATTCTTCCATCGTGAGGGAAAGATATCACACGAAAAAGAGTGGACACAATAGCTTTCATGGAATAGACATAATCCTGCCCAAGGAGTAAAGTTAAATCCAAGGGGTCTCGGACTACCATGACATCAATAAAGACAGCTTTCCCTCCCAAAGTTATCAGAAACTAAGGAAGGGTCCCTAAAGGTTGACTAGTTCTTCTGTTAAAAGCTAACAGATTCTGTGTAACTAACATAAGTTGAGGACAACCCAAAGTGTGCCAAGCAACAAAAGACAAAATACTAATAGATGCACCTTCATCTATTAGCATTTGAGGAACATCCCAACCACAAACTTGTACTATAATCTGGAAAGGAATGTGAGAAGGAAGACGAGGTCTAGTTAGCGCACCCTGATAAAAAATGATGGCCTCATTGCTTGGAGGGGGTTTCATGGGAGAAGGAGGATTTCCCCCCAACACGTTAGATTCTGTATCAAAGAGAAAAACATGGGCAGTATCGGGTTTATTCTTTAGAGGGAGAGTAGGATCGACCAATGATGGGATCAGATCAACCACATTGGCACTCTTAAGAGGAAGAGTAGGATTGACTGATGATGTAACCGAAGCAATCATTTTGGCACTCTTCGGATGAAGGGTGGGACTGATCGAGGAAGGGACTAGATCAACCACTTTGGCACTCGTCAAAGGAGGAGTGGGATCGACTGATGACAGAACCAGATCAACCACTTGGGTTTCATTCTCCAAGGGGAGAATGGGGTCGACTGCTGGAAATGGATCAACCACTTTGGTATCACTCTCTGATGAGAGAGTGGGGTCGACCGAGGATGAAAACAGGTTGACTACTTGGGTTACATTCTTTTGATGAAGAGTAGGGTTGATCGATGATGGAACTGGATCAACTACTTGGGTTTGTGGTTTAATCGAGGAGGAAACTAGATTAACCACCTGATCAACCAGACTGACTAGGGATGGAACCACATTGACTAGTCCATCAACTAAGGATGGGTTGGGGAAAAGTTTACGATAACCTTTTGGAAGTTGAAATTTTTCCAAAAGAGAAGAAGCCTCGTCCATACGAGGACAAAGGTGATAATAATGATCACCTTTTCATAACATGCAAGGGAATTTGACAAGTTTCTTCTTCTTACCAACCTTAACATCACTAGCTGACGTGGTATCACCGACATGACTAACAGAGGCTGATGATGTGGAGGAACACATTTCTAAGACCTTGGGAATACCAGGGCAATCCCTCAGAAAGTGGTCACCCTTGCAAAGACTGCAAGGGAATTTGGGTTTTAGATTCTTTATTTTAATCTTGTTGACCTCATCAACACTCCCAATACTATTAACAGTAGCTGGTTGATGGGATTCAACATCTGATGTTGTTGGAGCCTTGGTCCTTTTCGAGTTCTTCTTCTTCTTCTCTTTTCATTTCTTCTTCTTCCGATCAACCTGACTACTTTATTTAGAGTTTTCACTAGGTGAAGAAGGAGAAAGGGAAGGAGACTTAATGGGTGAAGAAGGTGAAAATTTAACATGAGGTTGATGTGTGGGTGGTGTACTGACATCTAAAGTATTAGGTGAAGTTGAGACATTGGGAGGATGCTAGATCACTAGAGTGGGAAATAACCAAACTAGTAATCTGATGGTGAGTCCCGGAAGACTCAATGTGGCAATGTACAAAGGACCAAAGTTTCCAAAATAAGGAAAGGTATAAGGTTACCTAGGAGAAGGGGTTCCTCCATTGGTACTCTCAGGATTTGATGCAATTAACACTAATTCGACCTAAGGTCCACTAAGTAACACAACCAACACACGCTATGAATCTGAAAAGAAAACAATCAAACAAAACCTTCCCACAATGAAACCACTAGTTGGTGATGAAATCCAACATTGTGAGATCAAAATAGGAAGAGGCGAGGATAGAGTGGGTGGATCAGTTACGTTGGTGACCTTCTTAACGAACTTACACCTTGGTGCAAGCTTCCATGCAGTAATTGTGGATTTACGCTCCAAGGATCCTGAGTGAGTTTGAGAAACATCTGTTCTAGGTACAGTGAGACTTCCCTTCACTTTCACTTTATGTGAGACCCTAAATATTATGGTTACTAAGGTCACCAATTCGAAATCAACCCCTGGGCGGGTACAGTTGAAAGTCTGATCCGAATGTATGGGAAGGATAATAAGTCCGAAATCAACTCGAGAGGCTCCCACACATAATCATGGGTATACCCTCAAGTGACCCCCAATATACGATCTGACCACTAGAAATAGTTGAACCACGGAGGGATAATATTTGTAATTCTCCCGAATGCGACCTCATGCGTAACCCCTATGTGAGAGGGGGATCCTAGAAATCCTATACGACAATTGGATTTTCTCTCCCTATCACAAGATGCTAAGTTTGTTTGATAGCTTTGGAAAGTTATCCTTTAAACCTTATTCCAAAGCCCTACACCTTAAGCTAATGTAGGTTTGCTAACAAAGATGTAAAAGGTCTGATAAATTTTAGTTAAGCATTGATTTTAGTGGTTGTTGTTTACTCATATGTGTATGAGAGTGAATATTGATGATATTATGACTTAGTTCTCAAAACATGCATAAGAAATGATAAGCAATATTTTCTTTCATTGAATGTCTAATTAAGGGAAGGAGAAGGATTTTCCTTTCACTGTCAAACACCAAGATGAAATGACCTCATGCAATAGTCTTCAATAAGGAATCTAATGCAATACTAAAATGTTTGTATGTGACTGATAACCAGTAGATGTAAATCTTCTTATGCTAATCAGACTTCAAGAGTTGTGATATTTAAGCAATCTAGAAGCAAACTTCACATAAACCAAAAGACACCCTTGTTGTGATCAAACAAGAAATAGAAAGCCAAAACCTCAAAAGGAAGGAGAAATATCTTGGAAAATATGACTCAAATATCAGAAAGAAAAGTACAAAATACCTTTGAAACCCCTTACAAAGTTTTCACTCATTCAGATAAACAAGAAGAAAATGACAAATTGACACCAAATCATGAAGGACAAAGAGTTATTGCAAAGTAAGGACTGTTATCACTGAAATTTCGTCCGCACAGGACGATAAGAACTCAACATCATCAGCACAGAAAAACAGTCATTCATGGCACAAGGATTAGTTCTATAGCACAGCAAAAGAGCCAAAACTATACAAAATTGGCTAAAAAATTAAAAAGCGCATTGCACCCACTGAAAACTAGCGCATGCGCGCAATATCATCGTATATCGGGTGCATAAGCGCGGCTGTGGGGTGCAAAACCCACGCGCCTGCCAAACGGCGCATTTATGAAGCTGGTTGGCCTCCCAACCACTATTGGATCGGCTCCCAAGTCGAATTGACATCAAATCCAAGCTCAATCTGCGTGGGGAGGCTGGTCAAAGACTTAATGGTGCCCTAAAGAGCCCCTTTTCACATTCAAAGGGGGGTGCATAATAGCTCAAAGCTTGGCTATAAAAAGCCATGGATGACCATCATTTCTTCAAGGAATTCATTGTAATGTTATGCTGTTGGGATTGTTAGAGGCT